>WAAE01012107.1:0-19187 GCA_013400495.1 Nicator chloris | reverse complement strand
GCTTGTTACTTGGGAGAAGAGCCCAATTTGCTACAAGCTCCTTTTGGGTGGCTGTAGAGAGCAAGGATGTCTGCTCTCATCTCTGAGGAACTGGCAAGGGAGGCAGGTAAGAAGCAGAGCTCACAGAAGAGTAAGTGGGTAATGGTGAGAGAACAGAAAGAGAAATCGTCAGTCAGAAAAAAGAACAAAGTAAGAGGGAGAGCCTGTGACTGACACTTCACAAAATGAGGCGAATTAATCTCAAAAATACAAAGGTATGCCAAAGGGATGAGGATGAGTAATTCTGAGGAAGATGTCCCAGCAAATGGAAACCTGGGTGTTTTCAGGAAAGTTTTTCCAATTTGAAGAAAAATCTGATTAAAAGAGAATTAAACACAATAGCTAGGTCAAGCATTGGTGTGAAGAGAGAGAAATGCTACCTTATCCTCTAAAAGCAAAAAAATTTCTTTCCAAGTCAAAATGAAATTATCTAAAGAAAAAGCCAATATATTTTCCATAATATATAATCAGACTCCATTCCCATAGAAAGATCACTCGGATTAATCAAGACATTCACCTTGCTGAAGTATGAAGCAATATATCATTGTACAGACCACCAAGCCAACAGAAAGACACTATTTCCTGCACTGCCATGCTTCATGAAAACTTTACCAGCTTAACCAGTTCTTGTCTGAGAACAAGTTTTCTGTCACTGCTATGGCCACCCTACCTCGTACACACTTGCACCAAACCACACTCAGGATCATGGTGCATGGTTGCACCTTCTGAGTTTCACCTTGGATCTGAATTCAGGCCATCATTAGTAATCCACCTGCTTGTCTACAAGAAAGAAGCAGGATTACAGCCCCTGAGAAGCAGAGCACTAGCAATCAGTTTATTAAAAGAAGTCAGCATGTGAAGTGGTGTTATGAAAAAAATGCACATTCCCATATTCCCCCAAGAACGGGAAGGTGGCTGTCCCTGGAGACAAAGTCAGCTGTTAAGCCTAGACTTCGGTTCACAACAACCACTGGAGATGAACCACGAAGTTTTGCAGCAGGTGTAAAGTAGTATTTGTTGTTCATAGCTTTCATTATTTCTTTTTGAGAGATTGCAGTGATATGAAAGAACAGGCAGGAGGCAAATCCTAGTGGTGAGAAATATTGTTCCAGCACTAGGATGCCATCTCTGAGTTTAGCATGCCATGAATTAGTGCTAAAGCCATGATTGCTCATATGGATTTTTACAGACTATCAAAAATTCATCCCAGCCCTTTTCCAGGAAATGTCAGAGCTCTGTTTAGCAAATACAAAAAAACCAAACCAAACCAACAAAAATCCCACAAACAAACAAACAAAACCCCAAACAAACAAAAAACCACCCAAAATTATGGCTAACTAGATAGAACACATTCATTTGACAATCTCTGTCATACCTGATTTCAGCTGGAAATCAGGCCTAGATGGAGTATTCCATACTTGGTATAAATATTTTATTATAGAAACAAAATGGACCTGGTATTACCAGTTTAAATTTGTGAAAATTGCTTTAAATACAGCATGAATGTGGGGTCTACTTTTACTGTTCTTCTAGAGAAAAGTACTCTGAATAACTCACACACATAAAAGTAATAGTTTACTGCTATACTTAAAAAGCAATTAATTCTACAAATCTGTTGTCTAAGCTAATAAAGTTTTTGTTTTACTTTGTTTATAACAGCAAGCAGTAATGATCTAAAGAGCATTTATTTCTTCAAAGAAGGTGGTTTGGCTCCTCTTTGGTAATATAGTCATAAGGAAATTAATTGTATTTAAGCCTGCCCTCAGTAGCTCTGTGCAACTGAAAAACTGGTGTGTTATTAAATTCCAGTGCACCAAGATGTAAGGTTCCAGCAATTGCTTGGATTTTAACCCTTCTTCCCAGGAATTTGAGTTATGGCAGAGATCTGACAGAAGCAAATAAGTGTCTGCCACAGAAGAATTACTAATCTTGTTGCTGTTTTCATTTCCCCCTTCCTGGAGTGGGAAGGCTAGTGAGGCTTGGTGTTGAGGGAGTGGGAAGAAATAAGGAAAATAATCAGTAGAAGTCATTATTTTTCTGTGAGAAATAGTGGGAGGCATAAGTTACAGGGGGTGGAAATTGTAGATCAGACAAGGGCAGAAACTGATACTCAGTTGTGAGAGGGAAAAAGAGCAGTGGAGACATCAGCTGCAAACAAGCAGCAACCACATGTACTATGACATCAGTGGCACGCAAAACACACCAAAACTCTTGCAGTGCACACACAAACACGGAAATGAAGCATTTATTTTAAAAAGTGAATCACTCTCTACTTCCTTCCCAAGAGCAGCAGCCTTGCCTTCCCCCCAGCAGCGAGGCTGCATGCATTTCAGCATCACTGCCAGAGACATCAGGACTCTCCACTTTGCACAGTAATAGTCTGGCTTTCAGAAGCTTTGATGGTAAAAGGGGTCAACAGGCAAAGCATCAACAGGCAACTGCCAGAGCAGGCTGTGTTGCAGCAGACCTGGATAGTCTGGGAGTGTTGCTTTAAGGATCCAGAGCCTGATCATAGGCAGATCACAATGACAGAATTTAATATCTTCCTTGAAGCCTTCATTATCAGCACTGCAGCTTAAATGAATGACTCATTCATCCATCCTGCCTCAAAGATCACAGCAGGAAACATTACACCTATGTCTATCTGTTTCTCCACTACTTTATTGATAGCTGGAATTAATGAAAAGGAAATGAAAAATCAATTTTCCAAAGAAGTTTCATGGCACAATGGAAAACTATCCACAATTTGAATGGTTTACACAGTGTAAGACACATGAAACCATACACACAACCCCGCCTCACTTTAGTATCTAATTGAAAGACAACCTAGGCTTACCAAAAAAAAGCCATCACTGTTGAGCAGAGGTTCAGTGTTCAGAAGACCAATAAAATCAGTACACAAAACAAAACAAGCCCCATCTCAAACATCAAGGGACAAGCTGAATGCGATACTTTGATATGACAAGGGGAAATTATTTTAAAATAAAAGAGGGTAGAATCAGATGAGATGAAAGGAAGACATTTTTTAATATGAGGGTGGTGAAACACTGGAACAGGTTGAACAAGTCTCTTCTCACTGTAAAGGGATTGGACTAAACAACCTTTAGAAGTCCCTTCCAACCCAAATGAGTCTAGGATTCTATGTTTCTGGTTGTATACTGCAAATACAATCATTTTCATAAGCATTTCCCCCAAAAGAACTTGATCTGAAAATTGCTAGTACGGATGGATGCAGGTATTTTCTTTATGTAAACCCCATGCAAGACCACAAGTATGTAAGCGTTTCTTAAAGGCAAAATCCAAAAAAAATGCTGAGCTTTCATTGCATGCTGTATCAAAATCACATGATCACATGACTTATGACACAGAAAATCAATATAATTCTAGGGAAAATAACGCCACCACTATTTAAAAATGTCAAATTAAAATAACTTCCAAATGGAGAAAAATTTGGAATGGCAGACACAGTAGTATGTGCACACAGATCTGCAACATCATGAAATCTGCTCATGAGTCAAATGGTGCAATTCTGTGTTTCACAGAATCACAAAATGTCTCAGGTTGGGAGAAACCTTAAAGATCATCTGGTTCCAACCTCCCTACCATGAGCAGGGACACCTCCCACCAGACCAGAGTGCTCAGAACGCTGTCCAACTTGGCCTTGAACACTTCCAGGGATGAGGCATCCACTTCTCTGGGCAACCTGTTCCAGTGCCCCACCACCCTCACAGGAAAGGAAGTCTTCCTTACATGGGATCTAAATCTACTCTCTTCCACTTTAAAGCCATTCCCCCTTGTCCTATCACTACCTGTTCTTGTAAAAAGTTTCACACATAACAAGCCCTAGATGCACTGACACTAAAGGGTACGAAATTCCTTGTCAGCCTTCACCCCATCCTCCTGCTTCTGCTAGGATTTAGACCAAAGCTTTAATGATTGATCTGTACAATCTTTCCAAACAAAACTGGATCCAGAACTAAATTATCAGCACAAACACAGATGCTTAGCAGAGTTCAACAACTCAAGCATGTTGCTATGCTAATGTGGTTTCACCTCTGGAACGAGATCTTGCAGGCATGGCTAACACTAGGAAACACAAACTCACGACTTTCTGGAGAAGACCCCATGGACAAACTCTTAGCAATGCAGAAGAGTTTTGAGCTAATTCATAGTCTATGTTTGTAATGAAATTATATATTTTTCTGAAGAATCACAGTAATTCCACGACAGTGGTACATACTGTACAAAAGTCCTTGATTAGATGCAGTCCATGGTAACTAGGGAGATGTGTCTGGAACTCAAGCTGTGTGGAAGCTCATATACTTGTTTTGTGCATATAGCTACTTAATGAAAATAAACTGAAATTTAAGAATGCCTGTGGCTCCAAATATCTTAGCATAGTAGAGCCCCACTGGGCAGCACAAAGGCTAATGTAAACTGGCCAACAAGGAACGTATGCTTCCAAAACGTGAAAAACAGAAGGAGCAGCTCTCCCAAGGCCCCACTTCAGCTTCCCTCTTGCTGCAAATGTTAAGTCCAGACAGTTGTGGTGAGTGCCTGCTGCAAGGGAACAAATTCCCGAGTAGTTAAGTGATGAGTGACCATACAGGTTTCATGTACTTGTTACACAAGTAGAAAAGGAAACACAGCAAAAGATAAATTAACAGCAATGTCTGCATAGATACGTAAACCAGAGAGATACACACACTGAAAAGTGTTTTAGCTTTTCCTTTGCACTGACATACATAACAACATTACTCTCAGATGTTAGCCTATTAAAATGAATTTACATCATCTCAAATTAGAAAAGAGATGGACAAAGTATTCTGTTCCTATGGGACTGCAATACATTATCTTTAATTGAAATTAATTCATTTGTATTAATGGAAAAATGAAACTATTACCATGAAGCCATGCCGCAAAATTCAACAGATTAATGTGTCCTTGTGGGAAAGTCTTTTCAGCTAATCTAAGTCACAGTGTCATCAACAGGGATCACAAAATAGTTGAGGTGGGAAAGCACCCCTGCAGACCATCCAGTCCAACCCCCCTCCTCAGCACAGGGTGACCTACAGCTGGCTGCCCAGGACAGTGTCCAGTTTGGTTTTGAACAACTCCAAAGGTGGAGATCACATAAAATCTCTAGGCAACCATTTCCAGTGTGTGGTCACCCTCACAATAAAACATTTTTCTTTCATTTTAAACTTTTTCCTCAGCTGAATCACCATGGCACCAAGATGCTCATGGCTTTCCATTACACAGAAAATCACAAAATTTCAAGATGAATTATTATGAGATTTTTTCCTATAGGAGGTGAAGAAAAAAAAAGTTTATTGATTAGTTAGTGATCATTGAGGGAGTTTTGGGAAAAACAAATACAGATTTCTCATAAGCTTTTGGTGGAACTACATAATACACATTTGCACTTTCTGATTCATCAAAAAAATATGAAATAATCTGGGAAATGGAATATTTTATATATTTTATAGAACTCAATATGCCCACCCTACACTTCTTTGAAAATGAAGTTATAATTTCTTTTGCAAAGGCTTTATACTCTTTGTTAATAAGAGATTATGCTTTTTCCAAATACATAAATTAGGACCAGAACAAATATGGCAATATATTTTAACGACTTCTAATAAACACAGAAATTAATTCTTAAGCGTATTGCTTTTGCCAGCTACCTTTAAAACAGTGATAGTTGCACTTCAAGTAATTTACTTTTCTTACCCCACTGGGTGCAGGATCCTCAGAAAAAAGCTCAGAGTTAGAAATGGCACACATCTAGAAAGAAATACTCTTATACTACCAAAATTGGGCTCCATGTTTATAATAAATATATTTCCTAGGGAAGATGGAAGTTTGTAAGACATCCCATCAGAAATAAGCCAAGAATGAAACTATGACAGCTTTAATCTTCCTAAATGTTCTATAAAGATATTTCAACTTACTTTTCAGTTTTCTTTGATCACAGAATCAAATAGCTTGCATAAAAAGATATTCAGTGTTCTCATTTTGAGTCAGTCAGTAGCACTGACTGTAATTAATACCTGATGGTTTTTCTATGCTCTAGCACAAGATCTACTGTAGGATCTCAAGTTCAGAGAATAACAAAATCATCAAGGTTGGAAGAGACCTTCAAGAGCATCTGTCCTACTGTCAATTTAGCACAACCATAATCCGCTCTAGACCATATCCCCAAGCGCCACATTCCAACACCTCTTGAACACTTGCAGAGACAGTGACTCCACCACCTCCATCATGAGCTTATTCCAATGCCTAATCACTTCACTGTGACATTTTTTTTTATTATCTAGTCTTCCCCTGGGACAACTTAAGACAATCTCCTTTTGTCCTTTCATTTGAGAGATAGTAGAAGAGACTGACCCACCTCACTACAACCTCCTTTCAGGTAGTTGTAGAGAGCAATGAGGTCCTCTCTGAGCCCAAATATTTACCTTCTCTGAACAACATCACTTCCCTCAGCTGCCCCTCACAGCACATGTTTTCTAGGCCCTTCCCCAGCTCCGTTGCCCTTCTGTGGACACACTCCAGCATCTCACTGTCCTCTTAGAAGTGAGAGGCCCAGAACTGGACACATTATTTGTGGTGTGACCTCACCTATTGCCAAGTACAAGGGAATGATCACTGCCCTCATCCTGCTAACCACACTGTTCTTGATACAGGTCAATATGCTACTGATATCCTTGGCCACCTGAGCACACTGCTGGCTCATGGTCAGCCGGCTGTCACTCCTTTTTGCTGAGCAGTTTGAAAGCCACTCTTGCCTAAGCCTGTAGCATTGTACGGGGTTGTTTTGACCCAAGGGCAGGACCCATCACCTTGCATTGTTGAGCTTCATACCTTTGGCCTTGGCCCATCAATCCAGTCAGTCAAGATCCCTCTGCCGTCTTCCAGCCCCCCAGCAGATCAACACTCCTGCTCAGCTCAGTGTCATCGGGAAACAGACTGAGGGTGCACTCACCCTCACCCAACTCCTTGATAAAGATATTCAACAGGACTAACTGGTCCCAGTACTGAGCCCTGAGAAACAACACTGGTGAGCAGCTACCAACTGGATGTAACTCCACTCATCACCACACTCTGGGCCCAGCCATTCAGTCAGTTTTTCACCCAGTGAAAAGTGCACCCATCCAAGTCATGAACAGCCACTTTTTCCAGCAGAATGCTGTGGAGTTCAAGCACACCAATGCATAGCTCAAAAAAAAAAAAAAGTGTATTCTAGGAGACACAAGTACAATTTCTGGCAAGAGAAGCATGACAGTAGAATAGTATAATAAAGCCTCTGAAATACAAAAGCTTAGCAATTCCAAATAACATAATTCAGATTTTATCCAAGCTTTGTATAGCAGGATATATAGCTGAACACACATAAATTGTGCCAGTGTCATTGCTACTGTGTTTGTTCACTTACATACAAATATAAAGACAACTGTAACTGTTTTGTTACCATCACAAGCAATATACAGAAAAACCTAAAATCACTAGAAACAGAGTATTTATTATTTTAAAGCAAAAGGCTCTAATCTGTAGAGATTATCATGAGACTCTGCAGGTAAGACATCAACCATTTTTCATTCTGCACTAAATTTATTTCATATCCTGTTCATGTTATTGGAATAAAAAGGGCTGTGGGAAATGTCAAATTCAAATGTCACTTGAATGAAAAGAATTGCTCAGTATACCTACATTTTTTAATCTGCAAAAGATTATTCAGGAGCATGAGTTAACCCCTACCAAGCATTGTTTCTCTGTTGCAGTGTGTAGATGAAACAGCAATAGAAGCGTTCTTTTCTCTCTCTTTTGAACAAATTATTTCAGTGAATTATTCCTGTGTAATACCAGGATGAATTATAAATGCTAGCATCAAAAAAACAGTAATAGTCTGAGTGCAGGGCTTTCCATAATACAGCCAGTTGAATTACTTGAAATTAGTAGTATGAGTCACCAACAGTCATGAACAAATTAGGGAGCTACCTTATCACTGTTCAATGTACTGAGACAGGTGCATTGATTCATTAAGCCAAATAATAAGGAAATATAGAGGGCAGGAGGATGCAGTAGAAGCCCACAACTTTTGCTGCATGGTCTGTGCAAGGCAGTTGTCTGGCTTCATCTTCTTTCCAGGAAGAAAGGAATACAGAAAGTGATAGTATCATGGCCCTGCTGACTCCTTGCAGCATGCTAAGAAACACAACTGATTCAGTGAGAGAAGGATCCCATTATCCCATCTGAAATTGGTGCCAGTCAGGCACTGCCCAAGCCCTTAGAGGAGCCCAGTGAACATCTGTATCTCCTGCTGCTACTTCTGCTCTTCCTTAGGGACTTTTCAGAATGTAGATATTCTGGCCCAAGACTTAGATAAAGCATAGAGGAGGAAGGACAGGAAATAATCTGTTATTATTCAAACCTTGGGATCTTTGCCCTTGAGTTTCATCTTTTCTTCAAATCGAAGTATTTCTGTGCATTGTCTTTCATGAAGTTATGGTCTTCCTGATATCTGACTCAATAATTAATGTGTAAAGTTATTGCTTGCATGCATAATCTTTCTGTCTCATGAATATGTGAAGGAGGAAAGATTATAAGTTGTCAAATGCTTCCAGAGCCTCTCTCCATGACAGAATGATAGATCCCAATGCTGTATTTAAAACACAGCTGAATAGATAAAAATAGTGTTTAACTTTTATAGTCATTATGAACCACAGTAATTTATTGAACCCTTCAATCAGCTGAGGAAACAAAAGATTGGGAATGGGTGAATGACTCATTTCTTTTCATGCTGTGTGCACTGATGCTTCAGTAACATGATGCTCTAAAGGCTAAATAAGACTGCACAAATGTATCCCTGAAATGAAGCAAACAAAGCACATCATAAACAAAAACAAATCAGTGGAAAGCACTGAGGGAAACTCCAACTAGTGGTTGGCTCTTAATTAGTTGTATCCACAGGATGTGCCTGAAATAGTTGAGAAGACAAATGTAGATTTCACAGTGATTCAGGAAAAAAAAAGGATTGTTTCAATAGGAACAAAAAGTCTAAGTAAATAGGCTCGGATATTTCTGCACCCAACAACTTGACTAAGGAATATGTTTTGCACTCTTTCTTTCTCTTTTCCCCATCCATAGAAGGAATTCAGAAGTCACGTTGACACAAATCAGTTTGACTATAACCTCACAATATATATTGATGAAAGGCATAATCTATTTATAATTACAGAAGATACTGAAAGATTTTTGTGTTACTCTGTTTATAAATTGGAAGCTGAGGTATCACCTGTCATGGAGTATCTGTTAAGTCAGTTGTTTGAATAAATCTGCCAAAACACATAGAGATCCTGATTCAGCATAAACATAGTATATCTGATTCTGTACCCCTTCACTAACCATGAAGAGCTTTGGAAGATTCATAATAATTCAGTTTGCTATGACAAACTCTGTGTTACAAAACTCAGCTCCCTACCATGCATCCCTCATAGAAGAGCAGGACCCCTTCAAGATTGTCTATAGATCCAAAAGCAGGTATAATAATTATAAAAAACCAGATAACCAGATGAGACAAGGGTATATATAATTCATGAATTATTACCATTCTTGCTTGGTTGAATACACAGAGAAGCCCATTTCTTTCCAGGTGTCAAAGCAGTAAGCTGCCAGGAAGGTAAAAAAAAAGGAAAAAAAAAAAAAACAAACGGAGGGGGTAATCACTCCTTGCCTTGTTCCATCCTCAAAATTTTCTCCATTTCTCCCCAGAGAATTCAAACATCAATCAGAAAGATAATTTCAACACCTTCAAATGAAGGTCAAAACTCTGAAAGAGGTGTAGACACTTCTCATTGACTCCTAAGAATGGAAACACAATCATCATTATGGACAGTGTTTTGAATGCAGCTATGAATATGTAATCTTACATGATTTTGCATACACTGATGTTGTAGGTTAGATTGAAAACATCATTGCCATTGATGCACTTGCCTTTTGCACTCATAAAATAACATAATTCCTTCAGTTGCTATCAAATAGCACTTAAAAATAATTCTGCAACAGATTTAATTTTGTTTTGAATTTTTTGCTGGTCCTTATGGTATCCAAAGTCCTCTTTGAATCAACTGACAAAAGCTATAAGGCATGAATTAAAGAATCAAATAGATAATCATATTGAAATTTCTCATCCAGGTACCAGGTCTGTTTTCATTACTAGAACTGCCCAATATTTCTTTGTCAAAAGTGTTCATGGCACCAAATACAAACCCCAAATCACACTAAATAAGAAGCAGCAAAAAAGATTCCTAGAAGAGTAAATATGAAGCTAGCAATAAATCTATGGTGCAATCTAATAGTTGTTGTTTTGAAATATTAATTACTGTAATTATTCCCCGTGGATCCATTAAGATGGTAGGCAATTATGAAGGTTCTTGAACCCCATTATGGGCAGTGAAAGCAGATGTTACTCAGTATTTCAGATTAGAAGTTCGAATTATTCCATCATGCTGTTTTCAATATCTGATAATGTATTTCTTACAGGGGAATAACAAGCCTCACAATAAAACATACAGTTTGTCAAACCTTAGAGCAGAGAAAGTGACATTATAATACAGAAGACGACAACAGTTAAAATCTCAGGTACACTAATCCTGAGAAGGGAATGTTCCCTTTTGCTCCCATGTGCCCTTAATTATTGACAGTGGAACAGAACAGTCTCTCCTTAAACAGGAATCTCTTCAGAGAGAAGTCATCACTTGTTGCCACATAAGCTTACAGTGCTTAAAAAAATAATGCTGTAATTCGCCAGTGGAGAGTAGAAGCCCTAAGAGAATACAAATGATGATTGTTTAATTGAAATGGAGCTGGTGACTAAATGCAGAGCCTATACATAAACCTCAGTTTGGTTTATTGAACATATAGACAGAGTAGAATCATTAGCCTGCCATTATGCATCTACTTGCATACTAACAGTGCCATTTAAAAGACTCACCGTGCAGTATTTCAGCCTTCCTTAACACTAATGTGGTGTCTTTGAAAGCAAATATTAAAAGGGATCTGAACTATCTCAGTCTGAAGCAAGAGGTTACCTTGAAGCTACCTGCAAATCACAAAACTATCCTGTGGTGTGTTTCTTTGTGAAGTTTACAGCATTGCATACGCTGTAAGTGTAAAAATTGCACAGCAAACTTTGCTATAGCCCCAGTTAGAATTGCCATTATTTGGGGCCTTTTGGAATGGAGAACAGGTTCCACTAATCACAACAATTAATGATGCTTAGTATAGCATCATCTTTTAGTAATGTTAGAAATGTTTGTCTTTTTTTTTTACCTGCCATTCTTTCCTATTCTGTTAGCTACTTGGCACTAATTGTAAAGAAATTTTGACTTTGGTACTACTTAACCTTATTTCAAACATACTAGTACTTAAAAACAAGCACAGTGCAATGAATGTACAGTGCAAGGAAAGTACACCTCCTGAATGATGATTTTTGGACTGCTTATTTGAAATATTCAGGTGTTTCTTTTAATGTGACACCAAGACCATGCAGAACATAGTTGTAATGAAATTCCATGAAAGTATTGACAATTTGTGCTTTTACCTACCTGTATCATTCAGACCAGGTATTAGTAGTCATTATTCAGTGTCAGTCCACAACAGCAACCACCACTGTTACATAAAATTCCATGCAATGATTTTTAGTCTTGATTTCATCTTGATTAAGGATAACTACCCTTTGACAAATGAATCAATTAAAACAGCATTGATTTTGTGGGAACAAGGAACCTTTTTTTCTCTTTTCTAGTGGGCCAGCCCCAGAATTAATGTTTATTTATTTTTTAATTCTTGTATGGAGTAAAGGAGACAGTATCAATGACTTGTCGGGTAATTGGATTGCAAATGGTTATAGTAAGAAAAGTCTTTTAAAATCAAAATGCAGTGAAAAAAAGTGCTGGTTTCACCTTCCAAATGAGAGTCATATAGACTTTTCTTGAAGATACAGCTTCATTCATAAATAAAACATAAACTAATGACCTCAGTATGTGTCTGTACAGAATCCAAACATCTGAATTGTGAATTGTTTTTTCAAAGTTAAATTCAGTGGGCAAAACAGACCCAACTTGGAGAAAATCAATTTTAATTATAGAAATAATATAAATATTTAACTACTAGTTATGAATATTTAACATCTGGTAATAATAAATAGATATTTAATTACTAATTTGGGTACTTGGAAACCAAAAGGCAAACATTAAAACTAAACATATCCCTTTCCCATGTTCAGCTTCACTACTGCACTCACGAGACTCCTCTCCTTCCCTGCCAGAAGAGGTACAGTGAAAAGGGCAATGGAAGTTTTGGTCAGGTTATCTCTGCCTCCTTCCTCCTCACATTTCTCTCCTGCTCCAGTATGGTCCTCCATGGGCTTCAGTGGATGTGTGCTCTGCCACAGAGCATCCCTTCTCCTTCTCTTCTTTAGCCACAGTGTTCACACTGCTGTTCCTCACTAGTTTTTTCCCTCCTCTCTGTCCATCACTTTCTGACCTTTCTGAAATACACCTTCCCAGCATCACCAGCCCCTGTGTCTGAGGGTCTGAGCCGTGCTGGGTTGGCTCGAGTTGCCTGGAACTGACCCCCACCTCACAGAGGCTGTACCTGCAACCCCCACCACCACTCTGACACCTGCACCCTGCACAGGAGAAAAAGAGAAGGATATTTTCCCACTGTTTTTGCAGTGAAAATTTCTTCTTCAATTTCAAAGTCTATTTTACATTATTTGGAGTTTATCCTATTTTTATATATTCTTTTTTACTGCTTTACTACTGGGTTGTATGTAGATATTCAGATACAGCCGGAACACTTCACTTTGTCATAAGTGTTTCTACATTCAGCCCCCACTGTCTCCAAAGGAGTTTTAAAAAGCTGAGTGAAGATTTATATCATACATCGATTACATGACTTTTTGTTATTGATGATAGTGCCTTACACTGAAACATTTCTGCCATTAAGCAAATCATATTCTAGAAATACATCTTTAATATGAAAATTCAGCAAAAACTACCTGAAAAAATATAGAGCACAACGCATTTAAGATTCTGACAAAAGAGTTTAGAAAGTGTAACATGTTCTCTGTAATATAATGCAGAGTGCATTGCCTTTAGCACCACACATCCTTACTGACATAAAGTAATTCCATGTTAAGATTGTAATCAGGTCCCTGACTGACTTATTTACTTGCCTCTGGAAGAAGACTGAAAAACTCTGTTGGTTTTCTGAGTCAGGCTTTGCCCTAAATTTAAAAGAATAAAAGTGCAGCAATATTGAGATTCAGTGAATGTCTGTGTAACTAAATTCCACTCATCTGTTCACAGGTATGAGCTCTTATAGAGGCACATGCAAGACAAATGAAAATTAAGATTTACATTTGAAAATATGATGCCTACAGTCATCCCCCTAACTATGACTAAATGCTCCAGCATTGGAAATCTAGGCATGCTAATGCCCAAAGAAAACCTTCTGTATGGGAGGTGATATAGCCTGTTTCTAGCTCATAAAAGATAGCTGTCAAGAAGTCACCCTCCTCTGAGGAGAGAAATTTCTAATTTACAGGATTTTAAGTAGCATAAATCATTACAGCACTCTATTATCTAAATGATCTATTGCTCCACAATCCTTTTAAATTAATCTAGAAGAGATTATGTCACCTTTCTGATTCAGTTCAATGCGTAACACTCTGAAGCCTGTAACACTGAGCTAGATGGACAAGGTGGAATAATACCCGAAAATGTCACAATATCAAATTTGTGATGATATGAGTCATTTCCATTGAGAAAGAACCACATTTAGCATCTCAGAAAAAGCTCCCCAGAAATACAGATACATGTTATATGGCAAAATGACAGTCCATATACAATTCCACATCAGTGAACACTATTTATAAGGTCATTTACTTAGTGTGAGTTATCATTCACACCTAAAGGAGACTCAGATCTTATTTAAGATATTACTTACCACTGGCTATATTTGCATGTCTTATTGCATTGCAGCTAGATCTAGCTAACCCAAACACATCATGTCAAGTTTCACAACTGTTTGCTGTAATGAAAATAGCCTTAAGTATTTACGAGTTAAGCACAGAAGCAAGAAAAACTGCTGAACAGGAGAACGAATCCTTGTAGATCACTTTTCTTTCTACAAAGTACCTGCTTATTAGAAGATCCTCAAAAGTTGGTCATCTGATAAATGATCGATCTGATCTCTATAGAAACTGATACAGCTTGCAAGTTTCCTGATGTTCAAGCTTCCTGCCCAGAAGACTGATGATCTCTTCAAGACACTCATAAGCTTGACAGTTCTCAGCATCATGAATGGAATGAGAGGTTTTCTCTGGAATTCCTGTCACCTAATGTAAATATATTCGCCGAGATGACCCAAGAGTGGAACTGTAATTAATGTCTGAAGTTTGGTGTGTGAGATAATTCTATAGGTGACAGATTTTTGCACAATTTGCTTTGATTTAGCTGCAACTGTTCATCATAACACACTTAGCTGCAGACCTCTGGAAAACGTGTGTTATTGTTAGTTAATACACTTGTATTTGCATTTGTAGTGCCCTTCCTTCTGTATTTTTTGGAACTGCATCTTACTTGGTTGACATTGCCATCAAAAAGCTCTCAAGGCTTAGGAAATGATAGAGCCATATTTGCACTTCTTATGATTTACCTCTATACACCATTATCATTTTTACAGTTTTAGTTACTGAAAATTCTTACAAATTTATGATTGTATGTTTATTATTCAATTACTATTCCTCTGTATCCTCACAAAAACTGGACAAATACTTTCTTGACCATAAGATCATGGTGATATCTCCAGTCAAAAACCAGTCACCTGGAAGCCAATAAACAAACTGACTGCTTCATATATACAAGACCAAGAGGCCTCTAAGTTGATTACTTCTTGCAAATATCTGTATTATAGGATAATCAATGATGCATCACATTCCAATTGCTGAGGGATCAGCTAAGGTCACACAGATGTATCAAAAAATATCTTGGAATTTGTGATGTGAAACAAAACGATGGCTAAGACAAAACAAAGTACAGGCTGTTCAGATTAGATATCCCATTCTTTATACATCCAGAAGAAGAGAGAGAGAGATCAGCATGTTTCTTGCTTATGGTAACAGATTTTAAGTATTAAAACATACTGAAACTAATAAAACAAAACTATTACTCATCTGGGCACAAGCTCAAAAAAATGTTACTAGAGGTAAAAACTTGAATGAAAAGATCCAGAATTCACAACATTTGCATGCCAACTCAAGTTAAATATCAATCCAATAATGATAAAGCAGACTAGTAGTCTGTGCTTTTTGGCAAAGGCATGGATTAGGATATTAAATCAAATTTAGTTGATAAATATTAAATTGCACCTCTAATTCAACAGATAAGCAGAAAACAGAATTCTAGTATGTCATTACATACATAGAAATGTCTGCATTTATTTGCAGTATTTCTGGTTTATTAAATCCCTTTATCTTCAGAGTTCATTCAAAGCTTATATGAAAGTTTAAAGGGTGAGAGACACTTTGAGCTACTCTTCATTTATGCTCAAGTGCATGTTCTATATAAAAATCTGAACCTTTGTGCAATGGGGGATAAATACTTTACTTCTCCACATAAAATTAATGTGATTCCTTATGTGTTGAGGTAGTATTTTCTCTAAGAAAGAAGTTTCTGAAGGTCATTTCCAATGAAGTAATGGAATAACTATGGTAATGGTAAATGGAATAACCTCTGGGTGGCAGAGCATTACAGATGACCTGAGTATTCTTTCCATTTTGATCATAATCATAAACATAGCTAAAAGATCTTTCTTCTCTGTCTCTCAACTTGGTCCTCTAACTACAGGGTCATGATAAGAATCACCCATGCAACCAGGTCACAACCCACAGGACTTCTGATAGTCCTGGGAATAATAGATTTTTCTTCCAGTAAGCACAAATGTGCAGTTAGGTAAAAGTCTAATTTTTTTTCTTCAGAGTTAGAGGGTGTAAGCCTGTCCAGGCCAATTGACCTGGTGACACAGAGAGTCTTCCAACCTAGTTCTTTGGTTTGACACAGCTCTACATCATTAAGGGCTGAAAGTCACTGCAATTCAAAGGCTAGGTTTAGAAACTGAGCCATCACTGGTATGAATTCATTATTCCATAGACACACATTTGTTGTCACTAATAGTCCATAGCTGGAAAGTGTTCTGCATTTGGAAGTACCTCTTCCAGCCAGAGAAGGCTCATTTGCCCAGAATCTGAGAGGCTGCTGCTCACACTCACCTCGAGCTCATATCTGGGTACAGATCACTTTTACAGGCATAATGTGATGGAATATGTCCACATGTGATAGCAAACGGAACCAAGTGTACTCTGCTCCAGTATCCCAGCTGGGAAAATTCCAATTTTAGTCCACACACCTTCAGGGGTGTGTATGGCTCCTATTTACTAGTTGGTGCCTGTTAAATAAACATTCAGCACAGGCAAAAGCCACAATGTCTAATATCTGGATTATGCACTGGAATATGCAATACATTTTGAATTTTAATGGATCTTGAAACATGTTCTACACTTCAGTTGTTCATTTTTCATTGCAAAGGTCATGGATTCCAATATGATTAATCCACAAAAAAATCTTCTGGTTAGATTCCATCAACATACCTTTGAGAGCAGCCCTCTTATTTCAGTATACATTGAAACAGGTCACAAAATTTCTGATGCTAACGTACATCTCATTGTTAACTTTACTGGGCTTTGGGTTAAGCATTCAAATAGAGAAAAATCCCCACCACATATCTGAAGAGCTATGAACTACACCTGGTCTTGGGTCACTGAATTATTCCCTCAGTTCTGCCACAGATCTACTACAGAAGAAATGGTTGTGTCTATAGTCTGGAGGTTTTGCGGACAGTGAGCAATAGGGGAGAAAAAAACCCTTAAAGAAGTTTTCTAGAATGCAAGCAGCAATTATATTTCACTCTAAACTCTCCATTACAGCTCCCAAAAGAGGACAAAAAAAAATCCTTTCCTCTTCCTCACCAAAATAAAAATAAAAATTACTCTATTGAATTGCATCATTACATTAATTCATAATTACTTTCATTCTGGAAAGAAAAAAAACAATAAGACTGCTTTGCTGAATTAAAGTAAGGAATTCTGATAGACATTTCAAAATAGCAGGCATGTATGATTTCCATGAATACTCTGAAAAGCAAATGTCTATCATCCACCCTCCCTTCCTACAAAAAAAACCCCAACAAAACAAACAAACAAACAAAAACACCTGACAAAAAAACTTTCAAACTGTTAGTTATTTAGTTAATATAAAGAATGCCATCTACCGGCAATAAGTAGCACTGTTTATAATTTGCAAGGTGGTGTAAGGTAGCCACTTTCACACACTGCAAACAAGTCCTAAGGTCATCTCTTTGAAAAGAAATTTCTAAATTTGAAAGAAGGTGTTATGTTCCAGGTTTCCCTTCAATGTCTATTCTTAATATGGAAACATGTTAAGGAAACATAGTTTCCTTATGTTTGGAAACAAGTCCCTAGTGGGAACTGACAGATCGGGTTCACAATGCACTTAGAAAGAAAGATTTTTTTTGTGAGTGTGGTTCCACAGCCTTATAAACATACACAGTACTGGCATAGTTGTATGACATGACATAATACTGTCCATACTAAATGGACACCTCTCACAATGTACAGCAATCAAAGGGCTGTTGTTAACAAATTAACTCCAAACACACAGTTCCTATGGTGGCCTGCACCAATGATGGAGAAAATGCCGTTAAAAGATTCTTGAGTAAACTGATAAAGGGACCCCACCAGACACATAGTTTCACATTCAATAGTTTGTCCTACAAATTTACAAAAATTCATTGTTAAAGTGCTGACACTTTGAAACAAGTAATTAGGCAATGGCTGATTTATAATAAGTAAAGTAGATACTAATTATTTATTATCGTACACATGAGAAAGAAAGGATGCACATATTGCACTTTATAAAAAATCAGGAGCAGTATGTCCTCAGATACTCTATCTTCAAAATCACAACTATGACCATTGAGAGAAAAAAAAAACCCACAAACCAACCAACCAACCAAAAATCCAAAACAACCAAAAACTCCAAAGGTTCAAAAAATACCAGTAATGCTTACTATCTGATTTTCCTGCCTCTCTCTGCTTTTATGTCTCAGAGGGACCAGATTCAGCAAAGCTTATTGTGTTTATGAAACAGCAGCTTCTTGAATCTGGTATTTATCTGTCTTTCTGAAAATCTGTATAATGTAAGACAGTTATTTTGCTTGGTTCTACCCAACACTGCTTTAAATTTTAGTACTGGATAGCTGAGGTAACGGTAGATTTTACTGAAAGTATGATTTAATCAAAAGCACTTATTTTGGGGGGGTCATGTCTTCCTTTATTGGCTTTATGACATGTGATTAAGACAACAAACCAAAAAGAACAAAGACATGGACAAATATCTGACTTCAAGTATGCCATAAAATAATTTTCATAACAGAACTGACAAAGCTGTGTCCTTAAAGTATTCTGAGTACTGGACAAATGAAGGTGGCAAGGAAAGGCAGAACATTTGAACCTACAGACCTATTAGAAAAACTTCAGCAGTTCCTGTAAAAGAAGTGCATTAGTGGCATTCAGAAAACAACATGACAATGTATTATGGCAATTTCTAGTTCCTCTTTGTGAAATCCTGTCTCAGAAAGAGAGCCACAAATTCTGGGACAAAGATTTTGACTGGGAAGAAGACTTTTGATAGCAATTTCTCAGTATGGAGATTAACTTTCAGCCTGACTTTTCTTGACTTTGAACTGTCCCTGAACTTTGCACAAGTTTTCTCCAAATATAAATTGCAGAAAACAAATTTACATTAGAGTTATTGTCCAAGATTTCATATAAATATCTAACAAATATTTTCGGAAGTATTTAGGCTTTTATTTATTAACTATACTTCTCACTATTCACTGATAACTGCAAAAACTCTCGATGAGAGATCAAAAGCCGGTATTCTCCCCTGCTGCACTTCTCTCCATGTTCCTTGCTTCCATTTAAAATCTTTAGTCCAGTC
>WAAE01012105.1:88630-123883 GCA_013400495.1 Nicator chloris | reverse complement strand
AAAAGGTTGGCATCTTTGATTTTGCTCTGTCAGAAACAAACAGGAAATCTTAGAAAGTTTTGAAAGTTATGTTAAATACCTTGTGTACAGGAGATGAATTATTAGGGGTTACATGAACCAAATCAGCTGGATGTGCCTGTATGGTCACAGGAGGACAAATCCTCTCATCTGGCATCCAGAAGGTGTTGTTGTAGGTGTTGAGTATTTTCAAAACAAGTTTTCACTGTGTCAAAACAAGTTTCAACAGGAACATAAAAATACAAAGGCACACTACATATGTATGTGTGATCCATGCAAAAATACTTTCTACTTCAGAAAGTGAATAATCAGGTGACGTCGATAAAGCCTGGAGAAGCTCTTTTATAATTCTAATATGGCTATAGTGTTGAAATAGTTTATATAACAAGATTTTATTGCAAAGTGTCAGCATAATAATACTAGTCTGGAAAGAATAGGTCAAAAACCTCAAGAAGCCTCAGTCTATCTTTCACTCTGACCTACACCCTTCTTAATTCCTGCTTTCACCAAATTTAATTGAAAGAGGGGAGAACATTGCTGTTCTAGCTAATTTATGAAGATCGGTCATCTACAGAGTTGATGTTTTTCTGTCAGGATTCAGTGGATTTGCAGAAACTTGTAGATGTCTTGAAGCAGTTCTTCTAGGGCACAGCAGGAAAGAAAGATGGGATGCAAAATGATGTAAATCCTAGAGGTACAATTCCTTTAAAAGAAGTGGACAGCAGTGGGGACCAATGCCTGGGATTCTTGGTTGTATCTCATACAGCTGGACAGGATACAATTCAGTCCTTACCTCAGTCCCGAGATTATTCAAATAAACTCAATTTACCTGCTGGACAATTCAGACAATAGAGAGCTACTGAGGAGAATTGGGTACTACCTACATACCTTGCTCCAGAAGACTTGGAAGGATTAAGTAGAACTATTCAGAGATCACCATGACTACAGGAGTGCCTGCCCAAGTCAGATCTATTAATTTGAAAAAGTTGAAGAACTCACATTGTCCTGTATGCCTTGCCTAGAGGAGGAGAAAATAGATATATTTGTCAAATACACTGGCTACTATGATTTTGTATATACTAAGGGTCTATAATTAGAGCCAGATATTTACAGAATTAAACCACAGTTGCAGTACTAACTAAAATATTTCAAGAATTAACTAAAATATTGAAATGACGGATAATGTTTAAGAATAAAGTTTGTTCTCAAAGCCAGTAGTAGGAAAAACCCAAATGCAGTAACCTGAGTCTGCCTCCAGATGAGAAGGAACACAGTACGTGTGCCTGATGCAGTGAGAGAAGGTCTCTATGTCTTTGTGAAAAGGTGAAGATTGTGGCTTAAGGGCTTTAATTTGCCAATAGGGACACTGTGCTGGTAGTAGAAGTGTTGCTGTACTGCTAAGTCTGTTCTTGATGTGGACCATCATGATGATTTCATCCCCTTCATTTTCCTCAAATCATCTCTTGATGGAAAAAGCACTTGAAAGTCCCACATCTTGAGCTGAACAAATAAAACATGAGTGCAAATAGGGCTAGCATGGGTGAATTTGAGATCAGCATGCTGGAACTCTTGGCAGTCATAACCGGAGGAGTTTAAGGGGAATGTATTTGGTGAATGACTTGGGAAGATGATTCATCACCCCATGATGATTGTCCTTGTCCCAGACATAAAAAGCGGAAATCTCTCTGATACAACATTGTGTATGCTTTTTTCCTCACAGAGTTTGAGTCTTGATGTTCTGCTGTCAATTTACTGCATGAAGATTTTAAGAGAAATAGAAACACCTGAACAACCCTTTTAACTTTATTACACCAGCAGCAGTAACTGGAACACAATTGTATAGTTGGCTATAGTACCAGTCCGGCAAAAGCAACAGCAGAAATCGTGTGTTGGTGTTAGAATGCTTTCACCATGAATATATGGGGAGTGTTGTTTGATGGGAGATTGCAGCCACATAATTTTAAATCTTTGCAGATTTTCAGCACAGATATGTGAAGGCAAAATGTATTACTGAGTGGTCAATGCAGATTTTCTACCAACTGTATTTAAAAACCCCATCACTAAGTTACGCTGGGAAAAAAACCAGTACAATTAGAATGAAATTTCACAAAAGCGTGTGAATTCTGAGTCAAGTATGTTTTAAGCACTGCAAACCCACACCCTGGGATTTAGACATGTATGGGCTTCTGGAGACCTTGTACCACACTCAGTGTTTCATATCACTGGAAAATATGTAAACAGCAGGTGAGCCAATTCTACCTTCTTTTAGATACTTACCACTTGCAATAATAGCAGGACTTTCTTTCCACCGGATAATAAGGTGAAGGAAAGAGAAGTGCTTTACTCTCAACAGACGTCCTTGAGCGTAGCACCTGGAATTCATTGTACTGTGTCAAGTAGATACAGTGGTTAACTACAGCAAAATGTGTTGTTTTCTGGAGTGATGAAGAAAAATTTCCATAGAAACCTCATAACTTACTACCTTGAACTTGGAAAATGACCATTTGAGGGAACAAAAACGAATAGACAAAAAACAATGGAGTCTTATAAGAAGCTCAACAAAGAGTTAGACATGTGCCCAGAAGTGTATGAAGATTGGCACCCACTCTAGGCTGAAAAGAAAGCAACTTTTTAAACACAGTTTAAGCTGAGATCTAAACCATTGTGAGAAGGATGCAACACTCAATGTGTGTTTTACTTTCTTTACATGAGTGTTGATTGTACTCAACATTCACATAAAGAATATCTGTGTACTTTGTACAAATGAGTTTCTCTGTACTTACAGGAAAATTTATGCAGGTCTTCTGAGCTTGGTGTAAGGTCACTGTGATACAGACCCACCAAGAACATGGTAGATGAAAGCTGGAGAAAGAAGGATCTCCATCTTTCCCGGAAAGGAGAAAAGGCATTGATCAAAAGCTGATTTCTGCCATTTGACACAGCCCTGAGAGACCATAGGCCAAGTTAGCTTTCTTCATCTTCAGTGTAATTCAACAGGTACCCAAATTACTGTTGTTGGGTTTTTTTAATAACAGTTCTCCAAAGCTGAAAAGCATATCTAGTATATATAAAAGTAATAATTTCAAAATAGTTTGAAGCAACTTGATATGTGGCAAAGTTTCTGAAAAAAAGAAAAGAATTTCTGGTATTTTTATATTAATTCCTGTGGTATAGCACAGATCATAGTTATTGAGGGTGTAAATTCATGTCAATGTGTTAATCCAAAGTTCATGTTTATAGTCACTGTTTCTCTGTGCCTGTATGTACAGGATGCTGAAGCATGAGTCTTGTCTCTTGGTTTAAAATCTTTCTATAAGGAATAGCATTTTATGTGAAAGATGCCTTTACCATGCAGTCTACAGCATTGTCCTTCAAAAAACTTTGCATTTCTCCTTAAGTTATTTCATGTCATCTGTTGTGACATAATAGTTTGTGTCATGGTCCTGTTTGGGCAGAAATGTGCACTTTGACTTCAATGCCAGATGGTCAATAGATGATACTTACTCAGAAGGTGATTGCTGCTTCTTTTCCTCCTTACTGGTAGTCTCTGCAGAGATTGTTGCAATTAAAATGTTGTAATTTCCATTTCACAGGAAATTCAGGTATTTTAGACATGGTTTTGTCCCAAACTTTGGATGAAAAGAAAAAATTTAGAAAAAAATTTCCAGCATTCATTAAGGAGTTTCACTTACCTTCCCCTACTTCCCCATCTTTCCTCCTCAATCTACTGAATGTGCTGTAGCTAATACAGTCCTATCAGGTATACTGGGCTTTTGGATCTCCTAGCAGGGCCTTTTTTGTTTTGCTTTGGGGGTTTAAGGGAGCAGGGTTAATTTTTGGGGTTTTTTGGTATGATGTGTGATGAACCATAATTATCTCTGGTTTTGTTTCATCTGAGATACTTAGGGTGTATGGGAGAGGGACAGAAATGGAGGAACATAACCTGAGTACACTTGTGGTACTGCATTTACTTCAGTCTGGAGAAGACCAAAATTATGAGGGCAACTTTAAGCATGTACTTTAAGGTATAAAAAGAAAAAAAGTAGACATTTAAATTGATGAAGTACTAAAGGAATTTTTGTAGTGTATGGAACATAGGCAAGAGGTTCATATGAACTACCAGTGAAATAACATCCTCTTTGAAACAGTACATCTGATCAGAATGTAGGGAGGTGTTAGACTTAGTTTTGCAGCAAAGGATACAAGCTCTCCTGCAGGAATCAGTGAAAAGAAAGGATGCAAGGGTAGATACAGTTGGTGTGGGAGGGTGTTTGTGGTATCATAAGCATTCATTCTGGAATTTACCTAACAGAAAAGGCATATATAATTACTGCAAATAATGCAGTAAGTGTGGATTTAATACAAAGCACAGAAATGCTATAAAGGAAAAGAAATAAAATGTAGGGAAATAGTTCTGATTGTATCCCATTTAATGATTAAGAATTTCTACAGTTTTGGAAGAAGGAAGTTTTAAGTAACATTTATCAAGTCAGTTAAGATCACGTGCATGGAAAAAAGTCTGCAGAGAAGCTATCAAAGGGGAAGGGAGAAGCTATTTAAAATAAGCAAGCAGAGAAGCATAATTAAATGTTAGGACAGATAAAGCAAGGACAAGTAAAAGGAAAAGATCCTGACATTGACAACATGCAGGTTGTCACCTTAGGACACAGGTGTAACTCTTTGAGCTAGGAAAATACATAGAATTAAACAGGACTTACAAAAGCTGCAATTTCAAAGGTATGGTAGAAAAAACACAGATACAGAAATGGCACTCAGCTGTTGAGATCAGGGGACAGGCAGACCTTCTCAGCTGGTTTATGTACGTGTGTGTGCCAGCATGAACAATCACTTTTGCAGGCATGATTATGAGAGTTGTTTTCTGAACTTTGCTTCAATAAACCAAAGTGTGTTCTGTAAATACACAGCACAATCTGTATATGCTATAAAATGTGTGTGCTGGTTGTCCTCTTTCTGGTTTCCGTTTCTGGGATCGCTCCTCAGTCCAGAAATGCTTTTATTTTCCATTGCTCTTTTAACCTTTGGACAGCATCTCATGTGTTTACAGCTTGTGCACAAAAGCTGACTGCAGCTATCTGTTAATTAATTCGCCAGGCACAACCTCACAAGGAGAGGAGCGTTCTCTTCATGGTCTTGCAATGCTTTTAGGTGTGAAGGAAGTATGATTGTTTTTCAGTGATTGCCAAAGATTCTACTGCAGTTATGAAACACATCATGATTGTGATGCTGATCAGTGAGTGTTTGCTTCAGGAGGTAAACCAGCAGAGACATCAGGAATCTAATAAATGACATTGCAGCTATTCTCACTTTAGACTTCTTCCTGGTGAGGAGAACAGGAGAGAAATTTATAGAGACCAGTGATAGAAATAGAAAAGAAGATTTAAAAAAAAAAAAAAAAAAGAAAGTTTGGTACAAAACACAGTAGGCAAAAACCAAAGGCAGAATTATGAAGCAACTTCTAATATAACTGGCAAGTAAAGAGCGTCCCTGGGACATGTAAAATACATTTATTACATGGTTGAGTATCTCAGCAAAAAAACCTCAAACGTACAGTTCTAACTCAATTTTGGATACGTAGGATTAGCTCATTTTATGGATTTATGAGTCCCATGATCCTTTGTAAAGAAGATAGACTAAGATCCAAAATATACAAAGCACACTTCAAAAAAAGAACGTCGTCCTATAAATTTTGAAGTTTAATAAAAGGAATTACAGTTCATACAA
Organism: Nicator chloris; assembly: GCA_013400495.1. Classification (NCBI taxonomy): domain Eukaryota; kingdom Metazoa; phylum Chordata; class Aves; order Passeriformes; family Pycnonotidae; genus Nicator; species Nicator chloris. The sequence continues at coordinate 118,123 of WAAE01012105.1, read as the reverse complement.
TGTTGTTAGTATTTATTTTCTGCATTTTATGTAAACTGCTGACATCAGCAGTGACAGTATTGTGTCAAGGTTTTTGAGACAGACCAAGAACTTATCTCTTACACGTATTCTGACTTCACTATTTCCCTGCTCCATTGCCTTGTCTGTCTTTGGGCCTTTTGTACCATATGTGAAGCCTTTTCCACATAGGGGAAATAGGAAACGTGGGAAACATCAAGTGTTTCAATTCATGCTTTTCAGATTACTCCTCCCTAATGATATATTTTCTGTTCTTTTCACTAGGACATATTTCAAGACATTTGTCCCTCAGTTCCAGGAGGCAGCTTTTGCTAATGGGAAGCTTTAGACAGCTTCGGGCATGGAAACTATACTGGACAGATCCTTCAGTCTGCACATGTCACACCAGAAGAATGCCTGGAAATGGGTTGGACTGTCTTGATAGGTGCTTTCTTGCCTCTGAACTGGTTTTGGTAGCTTCAGTTTTTGAAACAAAGACCTCACTAGCATGCTTAGAGCTGAATATTTGATATTAGTCCTGCCCCTTTGCCTCTGCCACCACCATTCCTTTATATATCTATTGGATTGAATTTAAAAGGGCGTGTATTGATATGATAACACTTTCTTGTGCCAACAATGTCCTGTATGTTATGGCCTTGTTTCCTTGTCTTCAGATGATCTAAATTGGATTGGTTTTCTCCATGGAAATATGATGTAATGTGTATATTTAGTTAACATTTTCAGCTTATCCTAAGAAAGCATAAAACTGCCGTATGTACCGGGAACGCCTAATGGACTGTACAGAGCCATATTCTGCCTTGGAGGTTTGCGGCTCACTGTGGTTGTTGCTCTCACAGGTATGGATATGAGTTGCACACTTCAATTCTCAGTGCCTTTCCAGTTGGTCTGAAGTTAATATGGCAAGGTGTTTGAGGTTTGGTGGTTTTTCTAATACTTCTGTTGAAAGCTCATCTTGTGTGAAATGTTAGGTTTTTATGCTTTGTTTTTATTTCCAGTTGTACAATTTTGGTGTTTTCCTAATGAGCGCCCCTTGCCGTTACAAAAAAGTTCTACTTCTTTAGTACCAACATGCAAGTAACTAGTTATACAAACCAGTATAACAAAATAAAGCTCTTTCATAGACCTGTAATTTTTCCAAATAAGATAAATACTGCTAAGAAGCAAACTTTCAGCAAAGGAATGAATGATGTCCTGGAAAATAGCTGACAAAATAATGTAGGGCTATAGGTATTTAGCTTAGTGCATAAGTTCAGCATATCTTCTCAGAAAATATTTTTAAGTGTATGTAACTGGAAACATTACCTCCTCTAATTTTGAAATGCCAAATGCAAAATTCCACCTATTCATCCTTTCTTTCCTGCTTGTGTCAGGCACACCAGTTGGGACTAATGGTCACGATGTCACTTCCCCAATTAATTTGTGAACAGACCAAGGTACTTTCCAGTAAGGAATCAAATTAACAGAGTATGTTGCTTATAAATGGTATCTGGAAAATGTGCCCTACTTCTGCTAAATACAAGGAACTAAATGAATAGTATACAGATGATACATTGGAACTGGAAAACATTGAATTTTAAATTATTTGCTATAGCATCACATGCAAGGAATTCTCATCAAACTACTTGATTGGCAGTATTCTCCTACCCTTTCTACGACTTGGTATTTCGCATGAAAAATAGTGCTTTTCAGGGTTTATATTCACCTAGGAAATACAGATGGGTTTTGAGTAGTGAAGCTTAATAATTAAGAATTATGCAAATAATTTGCCTCTAGAAACTACAAGTATTTTTAGCTACTTTGTGGGCAAAAATTAAATTATGTTTAATACTGAAGTTCTTGGCTGAAAATTAAGCTGCAAACAAAATCAGAAGCTTTATTGTAAGTCTGCAGAGAAGACATATTCTGTCCTGTGACCCAGCCCTTTGTGATTCTCAGTGCATTATCTGAGGTCTGTCAACAGTTTCAAAGGTCTGAGCCTACATTCCCTCTGTGGAGACATTGCATGAGGCTTTCGCATGCTTAGAGCAGATGTGGAAGGTAATGGTTTTATGTCAATAGCAAAATCATAACTGAACAACCTCAAGTGACTAAGAACAAAATATTGTTTAATATACTGGGATGATCTCACGTCTACATTTCTTCAGGTAAAAGCCACAGACACATATTCAAGAATAAGCCAACCTTGTGAATGGGGTGGGAGAAGGAGAGTGGCTAATGAAAACATTTTTTCTCATAGTGTTCAAAATCTGATAGAAACAATCTCTAGCCATCTTCAAAAGGTATAAACCAAACCCTAAAGTTGCATCAGTACATTCCTGGAATCTTACATTTTATAATTTTGTCTTTGATTCAGTGTTGTACTGATTGCCCCATGAACACAGTGTGCTTTACATACCTGATTGCCCAAGTGGCATCAGTTATTTATTTTTTTTTATCTTTTCAGAAATTATCGTAATTCAAAGGCTAGCAATTCCAAAATAGTTTTAAAAGAGGTCCACTGTTCAGAATTTAGATATATTCTCAACCAAAAATACATCCTTCACCTCAGTCCTAATCATTTTGGATAATGAACTGCTTTATTATTAAAGAGTTTTGGAAGCCATGTAAGAAAATATTTTGAGGGCACAAAAAGCCTAAACCAGCAATTCATTGTGTTGAATTCAATAGTTTCAACAACTTTTCACTTACATGCATAGAAACAAATCAATAGTTTCAGTCTAATTTTAACGTCATGCTACAATTGGTAGTATTTTGAAAAAAAGAAAAGGCAGAAAATATGAAATATGACAGAAAATACTGTACTGCTTGTGTTTAAGATAAGCCTATCCATCTTCAGATTAGAAGAAAAGTCATTTTTGTTACACTTAATGAACATTTTCTTTATTTCAAGGTCACCCTTCACTCTTTGACCTACATGGTATTTTATGGATCCCTTTCTAATAGTTCTCAGAAGTGTTGGGAGTGTTAGCTCTCCAGATGGAGTATTGAGAGGAGAGACACTGAAATGAATGAAAGCTTCTCTCCAGGAGAATTACCATATAAATACTATACCAGAAAAGAGGGTTTGTTTGAATAGTTTTATATCAAACCAAGTATCCATTGAAGGCATTTAAGTTAGCCACAAAAGTTGGGATCTAATGAGTTGGAGTTATTTCTGTTATCTCCTGTTTTATTGTAATTTCCATTGTGGCCAGTTTAACAGCACTGAGACTCTCAGCACTTCCTTCCCTATTATGTGATATATGCAATTGAAGGGAGCAGTCAGACCGAGGCTATTTTTCCTTGGCTTGTGAGAACCACAAAATGTAGGAGAAAAATAGCAATGTTGCAAACATATCAAAAAGCCTGAACTCTACACTGTCCTAGTTTTGACTGAAAGAATGCAGGAAGTCTTGAGTTACTAAGCCCTGCTAATGCACAGTTTTCCAAAGGTCCTTAAATCACAAACTTAGAGTCAAGCCTTCATTCATCTGCATACATAATCCACTGTCCTAGAAGTAATACCAAATCTTATGGATTCAAAGTCAGACTTTTTGTGAACTTGCTGGAAAGACTGGACAAACAGCTGGAAGAATAAATAAAAGGTAACTATACCATACATAATTTGGCCTTCATTGATCTTTCCAATGTGCTAGCCACTGCTTTGTTGATTGTCACTTTTCATTTGCTGAGTTGGCACATTTTGGTTTTGTCACTGTCCTTGAACATCCTCCCATTCATACAGAGAGGAGACTTGAGTCAGTTTTTGAGAAGACATCCTTGCTGGAGTTAGCACGGATCTCCTGTGCATTGTGAAGCCCTCCCTAGGGATGTTTCTCTGTATGTTCCCTTTCTGTCATCCTGTCTGGAACCTACAGCAGTACGCACCTGTGGTGAATCAGTCGGTGGATGAGATTAGCCATGAAGTGCAGTACTTCAGGTGGTTTTACACAGTGACTTCTTAGCTAGGAAAGAGAGGATTAAATCTTGAGTACTCTCCATTGAGCAGTGCCCCCTAATACAAGGCTGGGGGTTCAGCAGAGCTCAGAAACCCGTTAAAGTGATGAGCAGAGCCTGCAGCTTAGACATCCTTCTGTGTCAGTACCCTCAGCCAGAGAAGCAGCAGGCAATAGAAACCTGCCGTGAGGCAGCACGTGAGGGTCACCAGTGCAGGTCTGAAATGCGTTTCTAGTACCGTGACGTGGAGATGAAGGGGCAAGTCCTTTGTCAGTGCAGAAGGGGAGTTTCTCACCTTTCTAGCTTTGTGAGAAGGATGTGCTGAAAGGAGGTAGCGAGCTTTGGACACAACTTATGACAACGATTGTTAATTATGGGATGCTGTTCCTTGCCCTTCGAAGCAAATGAAGTCTGTGACCAAACTGAACTGCCAGTGAACACTCTTCCCTTAAATTACTTATGTCTCTGTAATTGATGCATTGTAATGCTCATTAAATCTAAAAGTTACTCTTACTTCTTAAATGTTACTGAAAATCCCTTAAGTCATCTCCTTTTCAGTTTTTATTTTCACGTCTCCGTCCTCTTCTGGAACAGTTTTGCTTCATCCTTAGTCTTTAGTGTTATTTTTAGCAAACTTGAGTTCTTTCTTTTAACAAGGCAACAAGGTGTATGCCAACTTCTTCTGAGCCGACATTAAATATAGAATTATTTGCTGTAAAAATAAGTAGAAGCTGGTTTTTATTTACTAAGCCAAGTGTTGTGTTCTCCACAGCAGAAGAATTCTGAGGAAAGGCTATTACCTGATCAGGAGGGATAATCATGCTGATGGCACTGGGTACATTTTTTTTACCAACTCTTCATTTAATTTCCATATTAGCAAATTAGCAGGGACAAAGTGAATTGTTCTTTCCTGAAGGAAGCCTGCACCTAAATAAAGCATTGATCAGACACTATCTTTTCTTGTTTATACTTTGCATCAATTGGTTTTGCCCCTATGGGGAGAGCCAGTAAAAGTCTGAAAAATGTCTATAAACAATGTAGGGGGGTTTTAATATTTTAATTTACTGACTTCTCTAGATTCAGAGAATGATTTCAAACTTTGTTCTGGGGGAAGGTAAACGCAAATATCAGAAACATGCAAGAAATTTTAGCTATGTAGGAAACAAAAATCTTGCAGTCAGAGTATTATTCTGCAAGAACTCAAGGGTTCTGCCATATATTTCTAAGCATGTGCCTTGGAAGGCCATGGCATGTAGGTGATTTTGGTTCTGCTTTTCTTATTCCATTCCCTGTCTGATGTTAAAAAGCTCAGTTCTTGGTTCCAAGGCACTGAACAAACACCATTTTGTTGAAGTGGTAGTTACCAAACAAAAAAGCAAGCGGGGAAACCAGTATTGGCTGCTGAAAATAGATCTTAAATCATCAAGAAATCAGAAAGGAAGCAAGGTTTGGCGGCTGCCCTGCCACTTGCTGAGTCTACAACATATGGGCCTTTAAATGTGCACCCAGTACAAAATACAGGAGGCTTTTCTTGCAGTGCCAAAGAATAAATGCAGTTCTAAACAACAGGAAGTAAAGCAAGCATTTCATAGCAAAATACACACTACAAGTCTAACATTATTTGTGTCTACAGCTCCCTGCGTTTCTCCTGTCACCAGAAAGGGTGAAGAATTAATGCCTCGTGCTGAAGCTGCCCACAGTGAAAATTGATCCTTGGGGTACTCCATGTTTTCATCCAACTCTAGTTAAATCCTAATGATGCTTTTTCTGTCCCTGAGGATGGCAAAGCACTACTAGGGAACAGCAAATCTTACGCTGTCAGGGGTTTCTGTTCCACTGCTGCTCCGTTTCAAGCCCTTGATTTGGGTGGGGCGAGTACTTTGTAAGCCTTCAAGCCTGCCAGCAGTCAGGGTACATTTTATTTCTTTGTTGTTTATTTGAAATGGTTCAAGCTGATTTTAATTTGACATCCTGTTTCTCTTACTCCACTGTCCCTTTCAGCAAAATTTTTTCAGAACTTGTTTAGAAACCAGAGCCGTCGAGGTTATTTGTGTCTTTCGAAGGGGACGTAGCACTGGTGCAAGAGTAGCAGCTCGAGGTTGGAGCCGTGCATTTCTTCTCTGAACTGCAGCGTCAGCAGCAGCCCAAGTGTCGCACACCCCTCCCAGCAAACCTCACTTGAACTGCGTGTGACAGGCTGGCAACCTGGGGTGACAGAAACCCAGACTCGTTCTTCGCTTTTCCTCAGAGGACCAGCAAAAGGGCCTCTGCTGGCTCAGGGCTGTGTGTAGCCTGTGAGATCCCGGCTGCAGGAGGTAACGGGCTTTGGTTGCTCATCAGCTGGGACTAGGTCCATTTCTGCCCAACACAGGAGCTGTGCCAGGGGGGAATGCCACCCTGCTGATGCTGCTCAAGCCAGGCGTTTCCTCTTAGTGCCTTGGTAGGAAACGGCAGCTGCAAAATCCCGCTGCAACTCAAGTACAGCCCTGCCAGCTAAGGGTGATTTCTTGTGTGTTTTGGCCAACTGAGCCTGCTCTCTGATGAAATAGACACTATTGGCATGCTGTGTTTCCTAGACTTCCTGCACTCATCTCCCTGTCCCTCGTATCCAGTGGTTGCTGTGTCTCAACGCACCCATTTTTCCCCTGACTATAGGGGAGCACTCAGGCAGCTGACAGGTGAACCAGGAAAGAGGATGGCATCTCCTGGTTTCAGCAAGAAAGAGGTGAGTTTGGGTGAATGAGTTTGGACTGTGAGAATTTGTCTTGTCTTCCTCAGAGCACCCACAGCCCTGATAGCCAAGAAGAAATGACAGCTTCTGTCTAATGGGGTCAGATAGTAAATGGAGCCGTTTCCGCATGGTGGTGGCTGCTGTATAATTATACACTGAGCCATGGCGTGTCTGGTCCTAATAGCACCCGGGACTCTTGGGAGTGACTCAGCCGCTGCTTGGGGCTAATTATGGGCAGCTTGCATGAAAAACCCCCGCAACTTGATCCTGCCTTCCTCTCCTCCAGTGGATGGGTGCTCAGCAACAACCTGGACTGCTCATAAAAAGCTCATACAAAAAGGGTAAATGCCTGCTTGTGAGGAAAAGGCTTTTCAAAGTAAAGCTGCAAAGAACACTCAGAGATGCCTGATTTGAAGAGGAGGTGGTGTCTGCCGGGACATTGCTCGGGCAAATCCACTTCCCTGTCTCTGGCATTACCCATTGCTGGAGTACTTTACAAGAGAGATTCAAAAATAACCTAATCGCTTGGTTTGTCATGCTTGTGGATGGCAGGACTATTTCTTCTGCATTTGTCATGGCCATTTTGTTGAATTGGGCATTATTTTTGTTGTGGTGCTTTACAAATGGATCTTGAGTCATGACTCTTTTCAGAAATGAACCATGCACTGTGATATACTGTGGCAAAAGGGTCCTCACATTAGCTGTACTGTGTGAAGTGTTCCTTACGTTCTCTGCTCCTGAGATACTTTGGAGCATGTTCAAGAGTCAGAGAAATTAATTCAGGGCAAACAGTTAGAAGATGATGGAGGTTACCAGCATCACTTTGTATAGACCCCCATATTTGCTAAGACCTTACTGAATTTAAAGCATATACCTCAAAGAAACATCAGAAGTATCTCCCTGTGTCTAGTGTTACATACACAGAATTAAGGAAGTTGCAAGAAGCTGTTGAAATAAATTTGCAGGCAGATTTGATGACTGCTTCCTGTCAGGTCTGTTGGATTGTGTTTATGGGGAAGAGTTACCAAAAACTCTGCCTCAAGAAGTGGCACCATCAAAGGCACAAATCTCCGGCACAGAGCATTTCCAGAAGAACATGCAGTGCCACGGTGGAAGTGGTGCCCGCCAGAGGCTGGGGCATCTCCCTGGAGATCGATGAGCCAGGAGTAGGCAAAGCCATGGTGGTCCTATCCAGCAACTGGAGATAGTCCTGCTTCGAGCAAAGTGTAGGACTAAATGAAGACAAACCTCTCATGCAACTTGGGTGTAGGTCTTTTTTAGTTTTTTTAATGCCTGTGATACAGATCTAAGCACAAACTATCTCCTTTAAAGATTGTTCAGAGGCAATAGCACTTGGAAACAAAATGAAGAGCATAAGTGGTGAGATTTCATAAGTTTATTGTTTCTAACCATTTTTAGATTTTAGAAGGGCAAAACCATAAAATTAAAATAAATTCAGCACTTTTACAGTCATTCATTCGTGTTAGTCGGCATGGCTGCATAAATGTGGCTGATATTTGTACAACACAATGCTCTTAAGTAACTGCCTCAGCTAATTCTGAGCAGAGCAGCTCAAGTACTTGTTGATGCACTATGTATGTATTTCATCATCCCTTCATTTTTTGGAAAGGTACCTTGATGTTGCTTTGAAGAAAAACTGTGTTTGGATTTGAAAGTAGGCTGGGCCTCTGGAGCCAGTGCTCCGTGTATACAAACAACGTGCTTCTTCAGGGAGGAGCTAGGGCTAGAAACTGGTCCAACCTGCGTTGAATTCTGGTTGTTTGGACCACTTAAAGACCAGTTTACAAACAGGAAAGAGTTAAAACCGAGTGAAACGAGCTGCTTTGTGGGCAAGGGTATCCGGGCACTGGCAATTGTGGCAAGAAGCCCTGTGCATGCCAGCCTGAGGGGCCTGTTTGCAGGGTAGTTAGCTTTTACATACTGACATCTTGCTATAGAAAAGTAAGAATTGTTTTGAGGTTTGTCTTTGCACCTTGTCCTGCCACTCAAGATTAAATCTCTCAGACAAAACAAGCTGTTTGGGAGGCAGACCAAGAATGCCTTTACAGTGAAGAAAAATAAAAACACTCAGCCAACTGTGATTAACTATTGAATGCAAAACACTCCCTGGGTTTTGTTTATTTGTAGACTGTAGAAAAAGCTCACAAACGATGCCATGCTTTCAGTGTGAAAACACTTCAGCCTCTGCATCCCTCTGTTGCTGCGGGAAGGAAAGGATTTTGTCCAAGCTGGTTCGGGAATGGTCTTTTTTTTTATAATTTCTAAAAGTGTTGTTTATTTGTTTTTGCAAAGGCGATGTACCCAGTTTCCTGCCATTGTGCATATTCCTGCCTCCAGCTGTTCGAACCTGAGCTGGACTTTGGCTCCCTCCCCTCTCACTCCACTGGGCAGGACAGGCTGAGAGCACCCAGCTCTGGCACAGTGCTGCCAGATGCAGTGGCATGCACAGAATCCCTCTGTCTTCCAAATGCTGTCCAGATGAGCACGGGGAGAAGTTGTCATTAAAATAAATTTAAAAAAAAAAAAAAAGTGCCTGTGAGCAGTTGCTTACTGCTTGCAGGCAACTGTGAGTATCCCCAAGCTTTGAGGCAACCTCTGGAAATGCCAGTGAAGGAGCCCAAGCCCTTTGCAATGAGTTTCATGTGTGTATTCACCTGTTCATCTTAGCAAATGACAACGTCCAGGTGTACAGCCAGATTTAGCTTTCAGGGAAGGGAGAGAAAGTGGGTGCTGGCAGCCAGAGAGGGAGGGAGCAGAGGCCTCTTGGCACTGTGCTGCTGTGGGCCTGGAATGGCACTGCTGGGTATTGTGTTTGTGCTGGAAGGGCTGAAGGTGGAGGCGAGTACGTGGAATTGTGCAGGATTGCTCTTCAAGGTCAAGGAAATGCAGAAAGTAAACAGTGTTAATTAGGAAAGAAAAACAGGATTATTAAGACTCCTTTGGCTCCAGTTTTCTAAATTGCAGGAGTCAAGGCGTTTGTTTTTTGTCATTAACTTATTAGTGCATCTTTAAATGCAATGCAGGACAGGTCTCTTGGGAATTTTAAGATTTAAAGGTGCACTTTTATCCCTCCACTGCACACAGACATAACTGAGCTCTCTAAAGGAAGGACCACACTGTGCAGCTGCTTAACATTGGTTATCAACTGAATGCAGATTAAAGCACAGCCTCTGCAATAGTGCCTTCTGGCATCCCTGTACCACACATTTCATGATGAAAGCAGAATCAGGGCTCCTCAGTCCCAACTGCCTAGGTTGAGTCTCCATCACTTAAGTAGTAAAACGGCACAGGCGACAGTCTTAACAGCAGAACAGCCAGAAACAGGCAATGAGATTTGGCCCAAATGGACTCTGACTTAGGAGCTGGTTGCCTTCTATGAAACATGAGCAGTTTGCAGTTGTTTAATGCAGGATTAGGTGCTCCTGTGGTACAGCTTTTGTCTTGGGCTAGAAAGCCTTTTGGTCCAGTGTGGTCAGGACACACAGGTATGTCAGAGTTTGGGTGGTGGTTTTTTTTTTTGTATGTTGTTTTTTTTTTTCTTCTAGGGCTATTAGCTTATTCTGTTGACAGAAAATATAAAGCCAGTTCTGGCCACTCCCTGAAGTCACAGGGAGCAGACTGCCAAATTAACTCTTCCCATCATTTCACTGTGTGACTCTTTAAAAACAAACCAGAATCCAAACCCCACTGCAGCAGTTTCTGTGCATGTGAGCAGCAGAACTGATAACATCTAATCAGCCTCTTTGCCAAGGCAAGACAGCAAGAAGTTCTTGCTTTATAACATTAAAAATGCTTTGTAGTTATATAGAACTTTTCATGTGAGGACATCAAAGTGCAGTACAGGTATTAATTAATTAATTAGGTTTCACAACACCCTTGTGAAGTATTTGTGTCCATTTTACAAACAAGGGACTGAGGCAGAAAGCAAGGATGTGATTTATCCAGGGTGCTCCATGGCAGGACAGGAGCCAGGCCCAGCCAGCAGCACTGCTCCCAGCCTGTCTGGGGCAGGGGGAAGTCCAGTCTCACTGGGAAATGGGAAGATGTGGGAAATGGCTCCGTCCTCAGCCTGAGTCTCTCCCACTGGCATTGCCTGGGAGCAGACTTGCCAAGAAGGGCAGTGCAGAGGCTCTTGCTGCCGTCGCTCTGTCTCTGCAGCCACCTGGCCTGTGCCCGAGCTGGCACATCGCGTCCCTCCAGGCCCAGGGGGGCAGCGGAGGAATGGCACAAGGCTGAAGGTAGTGCCCCTCCCTGAGACACTCTCTTCATGCTGCTCCATCACCAGCATAGCCATGCCCTGAGTCACCAGGTGAGAGATCTCAGCCCTTTAGACTACTACAAAGAGCTGGAAGGCTCTTGACACTGGTTGGGAATAGGCAGGGTTTCCCCTGGAGCTTGCTGTCAGCCATGCAGGCATCACCCACCTTTTAGCTGACATCACCCAAGGCCAGGATGCTTCTTCACCTGCCTCTTGGGAGGCTCCAGCTGATGCCAGTTGTGCCCAGCACCCATGTCCCGGTCACCTGCAGGAATGGGCCCTGCAGGAGGCAGTAATCCATGCCAGTCTTGTCAAAAACAAGGAAGCGAAGAAGAAGCTGCCACCACGACTGTCACATGGCTGAGAGGAGCCACCATGCAGGCAGAGCTCCTAAGGATTCCACTTCAGCTCCAAGCAAGGTGCCCAAACCCAGTGGGAAAAGGACAGTGCTCAATAGCTCTACATCCTGCAAAACCTCTTGGTGGGCAACACAAGCGTGCCTCAGAGAAACAGGTTTGGGCGAGGGAAGCACGTGGGTCTGGGCCTGAGGGCAAGTGGCCAGACTGGAAGCCTCTTTCCCAACATGAGGAAGGTGGGGGAGAACTTGCATGCTGCTCTTCAGCCAGGCTGCTCCAGCAGCAAGGTATTCCAGCCTCTCAGGAAACTGCCCCAGAGCTTTTTGATCACCAGAGCGACTAATGGAAAATATTTTATTTAATAGAGGTCAAATTACCATAGATTCCATTGGCTAAATGGGGAAAACCTTAAAATAGAAGATGTTCCTTAAAAAAATTAAGACCAGATGAGCTTTGTCCAACTGAGAAGCATGAAAAGTTCTACTTAGCATGTGGTTATTTTGTAATAATCATGCATTACACTGATATAAAATTGCAGGGAGAACAGGAGTAATGTGTTTAGAATTGCCAGACACCATCAGCTACCATGAAGTAAAGCCTATTCATAGTGGTCCACGTTTTTCTGATACATCAGTAATTCCCTTCCCTTGTGTCATTTTGCTGAGCAAGACCTCTTCTTTTCCCCCCTCCAAGTTTTGCGTCCGTAACTTTGAAGGCATCTCATTTTTTCATTCACTCTCCTTGAATCCTTAATGCTTAACTGACTACAGTTTGTAAATGAACTATGCCAGAAGACAACATAGTATCAACTTTCAGCTCTCCTTAATCTCTTCCAAATTTTTGATGTTTTGACTGAACTAAAATGTGGAAATTCCTCTAAAAGCATAACTAGGAAAAAAAAAAAAGACAACAAATCCAGTTGGCCAAGGTATGGTCTTCAGGCCCCAGTTCAAATGCAGCATTTAAGCACTTGCTTAACTTACTAATTGAAGTCAATGGGATTTCAAGCACTTTGCTGAAATAGGAGATTCTGTGGACAAGGTTTGTGCCAGTACATTTGTAATACAGAAATAAAGTGGTGCCAGGTTTATTTTGGCTCTGGGTTTCTTTGTGGTGGTGATTGACAAATCCACAGAATTGGACTAACACCAGAGAGGTGATGACTATAAGAGAAGTGATGACAAGAAATAATAAATTTCGAACTGGCAAACACTTTAACTTGGGCCAACTGTAAACCTCTACGTAAGGAAAGAAACAGGTCCATTTATGCTGATAAATGCACTCTTTTCAGGAAGACCTCCAGTTAACCAGCAGCTAATGTGCTGGGACAGCTAAAAATTTTGAAGTAAATCCTTTTGTAAGTGGTGTAACTACACCAAAGCTTTTGGAAACAGACAAGTTTACATCACACGATAGTCTAGTCATATAATCTTATAATCATTTTGAAAAAGAATCATTTCCTGGAGAAGAAACTTTATGCCTTTGCATTGCAGGCAATAGGACGGAGCTCAGCATGGTAAGGGATTTCGTGTCTGTTGCTGGAGGATATCCAAACCCACCCCACTAACCAATAAATCACTACCTAATTGAAAAGATTCACAGAAACAGATTACAACATCAAGGATGGAACCAGTATGGTAGGAATTAGACTGACAGTGTCCATACGTAGGGTGTGGTATCAAAAGATGATCTTACAGCCTGCCCCCACTTGCCCTTCTCCCTCCTCTTCCTCCTCCTGCCGCTCCTTGCTGCCTGATCGCTCCCTTCAGCGTCCTGCCACCTCTAGTGCATACCTGGTCACATGGAGTTAGTTCAACTCACTAACCCAGGAAAAAAAACAAAAGCCTTAAAAAAAAAGACTTTTTAAAAAGCAGCATTTTTCAGGAGGGTTCTTTCTTTTCCTGTTTTAGTGAGTTGACTCATTACAGCTCCAGCAGCCAATGCCAGCAGGGAGAGTGTGGCTGGGGGAAACCTTGCTCCTGCTGTGGATACAGGCAGTTATTCTGGCTTTGGCCACCTCATCATACCTTGACTGTGGCATGGCAATTTCCACTTTACTGACACAGGACAACATGGACAAGTTATTGCCGGTACATCAAAGACCTGGAAAAAATTAATCAACAGCACCTCCGAGCTATTAGGCATAGACTGTAGTTAGATAAAATCATCAATAATGAAATCCCATAAGGATGTTGCACAACAAGTATTGAAGCAAAGCTCATAAAACTCTTTCTTGCTGCATTTGAGCCTTTTCCTTCCACAGCAGACATCATTTTCTAAAAGTGATTTTTTTTTATTAGCAAACTCCTGCTGGGCAGAGGCGGGAAGGGCCCCAGCCCATGTGATGTCAGGATAAATATGTGGGAAGCCAATGCAGCAGAAAATCCAGCCAGAGGAATGTCTGGTGCAGAGCGAGTGGTGCAGGAGCAGGCTGGCTGCCTCTCCCACTGTCCACAGCGCCTGCGAGGTGCTTGGGCTCGGGCCGTGGCCAGGGCTGCTGGGAGGGCAGCACGGGTCAGCTGCACAGGCTCAACCCCACCTGTGTCTCCAGCTCTCCCACCTCTGGGGGAATGCTTCCCAAACGGGTGTTCCCTTCCCAAGGGCACACTGAGCAAGGGGAAATGGAAGGGCCTGTATATCTGATGCAGAAGCAATTAGCCTGGGCTTTAATGAAGGATTTTAGCATGTGAGTGTAAGAAACCTTAACAAAAGACCTTTGCATTAGACTCTGCAAATTTGTTGTAAGCAACAAGTAACAAGAGCAGATTTAGAGATAAAGATAATGAAAAACACTGCATTCTCTTGCCCAAAAGCCTATAAATCAAGACCTTGGCTCTTCTCTGCGCTCAGATGTAATTGGAAACAGGCAACACCGATCTGAAACACTCGATCGAGCTGTTTCCAATGGCTTGGGTGATGAGGTTTCTAGAACTAAAGAAGAGGCTCTCCCTTCCTAATTGAGTGATCAGTAACTGTGCCACCGTCCTGCCTGTCCATTTTCTCTGAAGCTGCCCCGGGATTCCGCAGCAATGGAACGTGGCCTCGAGTCCTGTGGGTGAGGAGGCTCCTGTGGGCCCACCACCATCTGCACACTGGACAGGCAGGGGGGCCCGGGGCTGGGGACCTGCGTTGGCAGAGCCGCAGGGCAGAGGGCCCTCTGCATGGGGAGGGAGAGGAAGGGCTCCTCTGGCCACCAGCCTGGAGCAGCGGCTGCACAGTGCCACCGCCATGCTAAGGGCTTTCCTGCCACGCGCAGCACACCCACGTCAGCTCCCCTTCTGGGAGACCACCCCTGGCTTTGCTCCGCAGGGGGAGAAGCTCCCATCACCTCCAGCACAGCCGTGATGAGGATCCTCTGTGCCAAAGAAGAGTCACCTGCTCGGTTTCTTTGCTCTGGGCAGGGTTCATGGTGCAGAGCCTCAGCTGTGGTGGCTCAGTTTGAACTCAGAGGCCAATTAGCTGTCCAAAAGACAATTGCACGGGAAAGTTGTGCTGGCGTAAGCCAAATCATCAGTTTACCACCATCACACACCTCGTATAGATGTTCTTCAGTTTAACTGCCACTGCTGTGTAAAGTGCTTATTTCAAAGTGGAAAGGCTGTTTGTATCCAGAACCGTCCAGAAGACGTCACAGTGCTGTAATTATATCAGTAATAAACAGTAAAGCTGCCATGGAGAGAGGAGCAAGTACAGCAAGGAGTTCTGCAGGGTGCCGGTGCCAAGCCAGATCAAGGCAATAGAATTTATAGCCGCTATTATCTGCGTGAGGTATATTTATGACTCCCCTCCCTGTTGCTCTGATATCTTCAAATCTCACAATATTTGTATATTAATTTTCACAACATTCCTGTAGGTAAGGAAATTGCAAACAAGAAGCCCAGTATCGCAGCCTCTTCATGCAATGTGAAGCAGGGTTTGGAAGGTGGGGAAACATGAGAAATTTTCAGCAGTTACAGGTACATCCATGAAAACTAACCAAATAACGTGATGTAAGTACTTGGGCTATCTACAAGGTAAACAGCTAAATTCCTCTGGGTTGGGCTGTGCAAGGGTTCAGACTAGATGATGACAGTGAGTCTTTATCACTCTAAAAATATACATGAACTTGCAACCAAAGCAACCCTGATCTGAGACTCCTTGATACCGGATGGTTGGAGGCATAGGAAAATGAAAGTGTTCCAAGCACTGAGATTCAGAACAGGAAGGGGAAATAAAAAACATGTTTTATAAATGAACGTTTGATCATTTGAGGTTTTAAATAGTGTTTAAATTCTGTCCCTAATTCCTCAATACGTGATTTATTATGCATTACTTTCAGAAGCTTCTAATCTCACATAAAACAGCAGAAGGTACTGCTATAGGATACAGGATAAATGAAACAGCATTCCTTTTCTGTTATTCAGAGAGCCTACACACTGATACGAGGCATTTATACTTTCATGTCCTTCTTGCCTAAATTTTCGCTGTGGCATAGATTCCATTGTATTCCAAAATGAAAATAACTTCCCCCCTGCCCCATTCTTCAAATGTGATCTTCTAGGGGAGGACACCCTTGAGCAGAGTCCGGCAGGCTCAGCCAGTGTGCAGTCTGAAGCTGTTCTCTGCAGGAGGGTTTGCAGTCTGGCAACTGCAGCTGAGAATTCCTCCTTCCGTGCCTGCCTCTCTGAGTCCTGACAGTTGCTCTTGGGCAAGTCTGGCCTCAGTTCTCCACGCTGTTCAATGACAATAATTATTCATACTTACTTTGGTGAGTTTAATTAATACTTGTAAAGCTCTTTGAGATCCTTGGATGAAAGAGTCTGTTGACAGACAAAATGCTTTTATGGTGACTGTCAAATTAAGGTCCTCTGAGCTTCCTCAGCAATTGAAGAGTTAATTAGCTCATGCCAGGAACCTACCAGCCAGCCTCAGCAGAGACAGGGTGCTGGGTATGAAGGTGCCTTTCCTCACTGGGGCAGCTTTGTTGAAGGAACTCCTTCCCTATTCATATTTCTTAGGAGATAATGTCCTTGTAATGCACACATGCATGTTGCATCTTCCACCTGGTTGTGTTGTAACCATTTTCCTCTCCCTGGTGGGTATCCCACATCCCAGCTAGTGGAGAGGTTGATGTCAAGTTCCTGCTGTTGGACCTAGGCTGGGTCATTTTTCCTCCACACTTGAGGGGCACAGCTCATCCCCTAGGCAAGTACTTTTATCCACAGGTGAGAACCTTCCCAGAGAAGCCCAAGAGGCTGTTGCTGGAGTGACAGGCAGGGGGACAAGCTGAGCTCTTCAGTGAAGGAGGTGCTGCCCAACTGCCAGCAGGAAACCAGCTGCATTTCCTGGGCAGGTCCCAGCGTGGTAAGGCACATGCGACGAAGGCGCCCATGAGTAAACCCTGCATTCATCAGGCATAGTGTAGGGTCTCTATATAAAGATGAGGGAACTCTCTGCCTCCCTTAGAGACCCCATCCTTAAGCACCACATGGGAAATCAGAAATTATTTTAGCAAAGGGGAACTCAGTCATGGTTTTGGTCACACAGCACAGTTGTACTCTCAAAGCTGAGATGAGCAAAAGGCCACAACATAGTTTCCCTTTGCAACCTTTGCCCTTCCCCACATCACCACAGCTTCAGGTGGGCAGCACTCAGGAGTGGTGCCTGCAGACCCCACTCACTGTGGCTCACACAAGGCTGAAACAGCACATCAGCTGCTGTATGGGCAAAACCTCACACGCAGAGGAGTCACAGCACTGTGCTCATACTAGTTCAGCTCAACAAGGGTCTGCAGAGAAAGTTATTAAAGCCTTGGGACAATTTGTGAGAAAAGAGGAGCTGTCCTTGCCAGGACAACCACGGAGAGGATGAAATCCAGGGTGGGTGGCAGCAGCTGGGCTCCCTGATTCACAGTTCATCTCCATGTCAGCATCAGTGCCTTTCGCTGCAGCACCGGCAGCCTGGTTGGACAACACCCCATTCCCCACTGCCTCTGTGAAGGGGATGAGAGTGGCTGTGTTTGCACAGGTGATGGCAGTTGTTTACCTTCTGCGTCATTCTTTCTCTAGGCTGGTTGCTGGTTGCTGGTTTCCTTTCTCAGCTCTTCCAGCGCACGCTAACGCAGCCTCGCGCCGCCTGTGTCCAGCACGACCAAGCCTGCCTGCCTCTTGGTTCACAGCTTTCCTGTCACACAGCTTTTGCTGGGCTGGTGTTTGCCATGGCAGAGCAGGATGCCGCCTTTTCCTGCACAGACCATGGATGTCCCCAGCAATATGTCCTCAGGGACATCCTCCAGCTGAGAACAGAAAGAGGCACTAAAAGGCACACCAGATATTTCACTCCTGTTGCTCTCCAAAAGTATTTAAGAACATAAAATGCAAATCTGGTATCTGGTATGCAAATCTTTCCCAGCCTTCACCTGGGAAAAATCCCCAAACAAAATCAATCATTCCTTTCCCTGAGTAGGAAATACTGCAGTTTGACTCATGGGATTTTAGACAGCACTTCAAATGCGTGTGTTAACCAAAAGGCAGCATCTTGTGCCCCAGCTATTTGCCCTTTGAAGCAGCCTGGGGAAGGGAATGTGAAGGTTTCTTAGAACATTAAAAGTAGTAGTGAAAGTCACAGGGCCTTTTTCCTTTATAGAATCGAAGCTGAATTTGAGCAATAACCCTTCTGATGTCTCCAGGGGGAGGAGATGTGACGTCTTGAGGTAAACCACACATCCCGTAACTACCACTGTGCCATTCGTGAGCATTGCCTCGCTACAGAAGTGGCAGAATTGCTTTTCAGCAAAAGTCACCACGTTTTTGGAGGGGAACAGTTCCAGTCAGAGAAAGACCGGGTGGCGAGGAGAAAGAAAACCCGACCGCAATAAAGCAGCCATTGAACCTGAAAGGAAAAAGACGTCAGCATCTCCGGCAGGGGCTCTCCTTTTTTCCTGGTATATCCGCGAACCATAATTATGTGGAACGAAGTCGTGGGTGGGATTGGCTTACTTACTGACAAGATGAACTTTATAACTCAATGCCGTGACGTTGTGAGGGAAGAAGGTTTGGTTCACCCCCCTTGTGGGACCTGCAAATTCAAGGAGGTGGCCCGGAGGTGGGCACGCACCTGCACGTGCTCATTAGCTTTCATCCAAGTGATGGGGTCGAAGCAGAGCCGGGAGCGAGGGTGCTGCCTCCCAGCTGGGTGACCAAGGGGTGGTGAAAATTCAGGAGCAGATGGTCAAGGAGAGCAGAGGACAAATCTAGGTGCTGTGTGAGTTGAGCTGCATCCCATTTACCTTACCAAGAGAGACTTTGGAGGGGTGCAAAGCTCAGGCAAAGGACCATTTGGAGCTCCTGAGCTCCTCAGCGATTCAGAGGTGTGCAAGGACTTAGGGAGGACAGCTTGAGGGAATGCTGGTGCTGAGGGGTGGAGGTGAAGACTGCAGGACTCTTTCTGTAGAGTTTATGCTCTGCAGAACTTGAGGTGAACAGTGCAGTTTGTTGAAATCCTAAATCCCTCTGAAGTGACCTGGTTGGGACACACAAGAAGGAAACTGGAGCCAGCAGAAGGGAGTTGGAGGATCTTGCGCACCTTGGGGTTGAGCCTGGAGGCAGATGCAGTGCTGCCCCACACCTCCCAGGTTCAAATGTCAGGAAGGTGACCACTGAGAGCCCAGCTGAGGGATGGACCTTAGGAGAGCTTCTCAACATCTTGCTAGGTCATCTCCACCCCCACCAGTCTAAATAAAATTACCGTAACAGTGAGGTAGCCGAGGAATGACTGTAGGCAAATTTTGGGGTGTGCACCTGGTCTCTCTCCAAGTCTGTGACTGAAACAGAAGTCTTGGTATATCTGCAGCTGAGGACTGAGGTGTGCTGTCCAAGTCAAGTAAGAATATACAGCTCTGGAATGGCATGGGTTAGGTTTTATGCTGAGGAAGCATTTACCACCACTGGCTGCACAAGAGGTTGCTTTTTGGTTCTTTAAGGGTAGCATTTTGCTAATTATCTCTTCTGATCTACAAGTTTTGGTCCATTGCTGTCCCTTCTCATACTGTTCTTCAAACAAAGCTCTCAGGGGGGAAATGTGACCATTCATTACACTGACACAAATCCAATTCTGGTCAGCATGTCTCTGGTGGAGCAGCAGGGGGATCATCTTTTACCTGGCTCTAAAATCTAGGATAACCATATTTCTAACATTACAGCACTGAATGGTGTTCTCTGACACTTTTCTCCTGTCTGCAATCACCAAGCACTGCAAGGACACGGGATCCCACCGTCATGCCAGGAGGGACACACCATTGGCACTGCCAGATGTTCCTGCTACTTCTTGACCCACAGCCACCCAGCCATCGGCAGTGGGAATGCCTTCTCTGCTGGCAAACACATCCATGTGTCTGATATGCTAATGCCCGTGTTTACAGGCTCCCTGAGCCAGCGAGTGCAGGGATGTTTAGGTGGCTGAACCTCCTCCTGTTGTTTTAAGGATTCTGGCAAACAGTCAAGAACAAAAGCTAAGACAGCCAGTTCCCATTTGCGGGCACGTCCCTACATTTCAATGTGGCAAACCTTGTGATTTAGCAAATGAGAGCTTTCTGCCCCAGGGCTGTTAAAAGCTGCGCTTTTTAAAAGACAAAAAAAAAAGAAAACAAACCTATCAAGACTTCAAGAAAATTAGAAAAACACCAGCATGGATGGGCTGCAAGACTGAGACCAGGCTTTCACCAAGGCCTCCACAGATGGATACTTGCAGATTGTGAGGCTTTTTAAAAATCTCCCGTGAGCTTTTTGTTCACAGTCCTTTGACAAGTTTCTCCTTTAAGGAGAAAGGAAGAAAATACCAGAGGCTTTTGCTGCCCTCCTGGATAATGTTTCTTTCTGATACCATTTACTGCTTTTCTCTCCAAAAGTGTGTACCCCCATGTCTGAAGTGGAAAGTGTTGGCTCACAGGACAGAGTTCATTGGTGGAAACAGTGTTCAATCAATCTAGTGTAATACTTTCCGCTCCTGCAAGCAGTGGCCATGGCTGCTGGGAGCTGAGCCTGTTGTGCTGTGCCTCCTCCCCAGGACCAGCCCCTGGCATGGACTGGGCAGGTTCTCACATGCCAGGTCCCCGTGGGCTCACAGGTGGGCACATGTGCATGGATGTGTGCATGCATGTATGCATGCAGGTGTGTGCATGTGCATGCCCTCCACAGAAGTCCCACAAGGTGTTTGTGCCAAGGCAGATCCGCTGTCCAGCTGGTTCCTTGGTCACAGGGCTGTACCAGGCTGGCAAAGGCCAGCCATGGGGAAACTGACGGTGCATCTGCAGTGGTCCTAAGCTGCCTCAGGAGGATGCAGCCATCAGCTGGTGGGCTGCAGGAGAGGACCAAACCTCCATGGTTGCTTCAGTTTCCAGCAGAGGGTCACAAGCCCAAAGGCAACGTGCATAAGTTGCCTCCTGTCATGAGTGGCGGCATCCTTGCATGGAAGGAGAGCAACCTATCACTTCTCTGGGGTGCTGGATGCAGTAAAGATGTGGCTGGTGGTGGTCTTGGACCCCTGACCCTCACAATGTCATGGTTAGCTGTCCTCAGAGACAGCCTGGTGGCCCTTGCACCCTCCTGGGTGATCTCTGCCTGTCCTTTTCCTGCAGCTGCTGGGTCTTCCTGCTTCCTCCTCCCAGCCCCAGCCTCGGGCATCACAGCTTGTCGCAGCCTGTGCCGGCGCTGCTGCTGGCAGCCGAAGGGCAGCAGTGACTGAGCAGAGGGGGCCAGGCCACTTACATCTGGCTTCTTGGCTGTCACTTTATGTGCGGCCAACACCAGGATCAGCTCTGGTAGTGAACTGGAGAGACTGGCCCTGAGTACCCGGCTATGCGTGTCAAACCAGGCACCTTAAAGTGAGAATCCATTAAAAAAACCAAACGCAGGGAGTCTCCCTGAATCTGTGCACGATGGTGTTGGTAGGAGAGATCTGTGGCATGGCACCCGGCTGCAGGGCTGGTACCCAGAAAGCCAGGGAGCAATCTTCTTTGTTTTACGAACAGGTATTGCCTTTGGGAGCAGGATCAGTTGTAACATATTTATTGCGAGCATGAAAGACAAAAAAGCAGAGTTCTCTGCCAAGAGCAAGTGAAATGGGCATGCTTTTTAAAGAACTACCACAAGACTGATTACCTTTCCAAGTAATTAAACGTTGTGAAAGGTTATTAACGTGCCGATAATAGACAGCTTTGCAAACCGCCAGCACAGCAGGATCTGACGGAGGACAGCACAATAGCAGAGCGCAGCACTCCTCCGCCTTCGGGGCTGGGCAGCCCCCAGGCCGTGAGGCGCCCACAGGGACCGGCCTGCACCCGGCCAGCCCGGGAGGGCCCCCAAACTTCTCCCTGTGCCTGGAAGGCTGCGGGGCTGACTCCGGCTGGCACAGGGGCTGCCAGGCCACAGCTGCCCGCCCCAGCTCGGCCGTGCGGGCCCGGGGCACGGCAGCGGTGTCCGGCGGCCGCCCAGGCCTGTCCCCGCCCGCAGCCCAGGCCTGACCCCGCCCGCAGCCCGAGCCTGGCGGAGCCGTGGTGCTCCTCTGGAAACCCGGCCTGCCCGCCCACTGCGCCTCTCACTCCGGACCTGCTGGTGTTTCAACGCGGGACATTAAGCCCGCTGTGGAAAGCAGGAATACTGAGGGGTGGGATGCGTTTTCCTGAAGCCATATGGACACGGATGCAGCAAAACTGGATCCACCAAGCACTCCCACTGCCGACCCCCCACCGTTTTGCCAGCTCCTGAGAGTTTTCCCCGTGGGTTTGTCCCAGCTTCAGCCTACAGGTTTGGGAGTGCTCCTCTTGCATCGCGTTCCTCTCTAAACACTTTTTCCCTGCAGCCTGGGACAGCACTTGCTGGTCCCAGCTCCTGAGGAGGTCCTGAGCTTCTGTCATGACCCCAGTGATCAAACCCCAGGATCACACCTTAGCCAGAGGGGTGGTAGGTGGGCGCTTGTTCAGAGCAAGCACCTCCTGGTCCTGCCTTGAGACCTCAAGTGGAAAAATTCTGGGTTTTCCTTGTCTTTCTGTACACAGTAGCAAGTGGAAAAATGCAGAGGAAAGAAAAGGCATGGTGGAAAGATTCAGTAACATCCTGGGTGGGAGCATCCTTGTAATCCTCCAAAAACTAGCCCAGCATTAAAAATACTTGGTTGGTTTTCCCGGACTCAGTGTTGGTATTGACCTAATATCATGCATTGCTTTAAAATAACTTAGAGTGGCTTTGATACAGACTGTGTGTAACTCAAGCTTCTGGGTCAGTCTTGAAAGATGCGTGCTAATGTCTTTACAAACAATTTGATGGGTAAAGCTGTGGGTGTTAACTACTTTGAAATGGGCCTTAATGTCTCTACTAACTTTGGACAGCAGGTTTGTTTGAGCCCAGACAGCTTGGCTCTTGAAACAAGAGTCTGCACAAGGCTGAACTGCTGAATTTTGGGTTAAAGTAGTAGGTTCGAGGGGGGAATACATGGTAGGCAGTCCGAGAAGGCGGTACCTTCCTAGTACCTCAGCCAATGGGGAAAGGAAGAAGGCAACGTGCGGCCGGGAGTTACGATAAAAGGAGGCTGCGCCCTCCCAAACAGCAAGGGAGAAAACGCCGTGGGCATGTGTACGGGTGGTCTCGCCATTTATTCGAATAAAGTTGAAGGGCTCCTCTGTGTCCTTTTTGGACATAAACCTCTGGCGCTTGTGGATTTTTCCTGACATTCTGCTACTTTCAAAAACCCCATTCTGCACTCCTGAGCAAGCCAGGAGTTGATTACAGGAGGTGTTTAGACTAGGGCTTTAAGGTCACACTGCACTCCACCTCATGTCCCAGAGAATCTGGCGAGTATTGCTGGTACTTAAGTGTTATCAGACTCCATGCAGCCACTCTGCGGCGTGAGCAACGTTTCAGCTTTGTGATGACACCAAGATGTCCAAGGCAGCAAGAAGCTGAAATCCAACCACTCCATGCTCCATAGTGGCTTATACATAGCCAGCTTAGGATCACCAGGCTCGCAGAGACCTGTGACCACGGGTCTGCAGGAGATGAGGACCTCAGCTAAACAGGAATGCCACGACACTGCGTCCCGGAGTGAGGCTGCATACATCTGGGTTTGGTGTCACACACTGGCACAGTCCTCTGCCACCCTTTACAGATGAACTTCTGGAGCAGAGCTTCTCCTGGACGGCAAGAGAGGAAGAAGCGCTATCCCAGGTGCACAGGTGCATCCTTGGTCCGTTTCCAGTTCTAAATGCCCACATTCTCAGAAAGCATCAGTGCTCCTAACGGATGTTTCTTTTCCAGGGATGCCAGAGGACAAAGTGGCTCAGGAGGATGGAAGGAGGCACTGGATTGCATGGACACCCACGGGATGGAGACGAGCCAGGCCATGCAGGGACACCAGCCATCTCCAGCGCTGCTGCCCAGACTGGAAAGGCTCTCCCTCCTTCCTTCCAAGGTTTTCAGCAATGCACAGGTCGCTCCGGTAGGAGACAGAAAGGACACTTCACATGTTCAGTCAACAAATCATTTTACCTTTGCGTTTCAGCTGTCTCTTCTGCTCCCTCCCTGAAACCCCACCACTGCCTCGAGCCGTGTCTGCAGGCGCTGCGCTAATCAATATCACTTGGTGGGGAAAGTAAGTCTCACTTATTGGCCACAGATTCCCCTGAGTGCTTGTGTCAAAGTCTGTCATGTCAGCTGAAGGCAGGCTTATCAGCAGAAAGGTCAAACTGCCTCAGCTAGATCTGAGCTCAGCCATTAACTCCCGTGTGCTTATCTGCCTCCCACTATCAGGAGAACTATCTGTGTGCACTGCACACCTCCTTCCTCCTCCTCCTCATCCTCCTCCTCTCCGTGCTGTGCTGCCAGGGAACACTTTGGTGGGGCTGAATCACTCAGGCAGGAACAATGAGCTGTCTGATAAGCTCAGCTGGGTGATCCACTTGGCCTGCACCACGTGTTTGAGGGAATAACCTCGGGAACTCTCAGAGCACGGATACTGGCCGGAGCCCATCCCACCATGCCAGGCAGCAATTGCACAGGGCTCAGTGCCCCTCATCAGCATGGCTGTGGCTTGGTCTTGTCTGCACCTGAGCATGGGCATTTCGGGTCAAAAGTCCTCAGCATCTGTTCATCTGAGCTGTGGAGGTGGGATTTTCTACTCCTAAGGTAGTTTTTCAGTCCTTTCCACTGCTCTGACAAAAGAAAATGTGATTGTAAGGCCTGTTCACAAAACACAGCAAGAAAATATTCAAGTCTCTTACCAGACAGGGCAATGGGGAAAGATCCAGGTCCAAGCTCCACGGGGCAGGCTCCCATCCCCTAAAAGGCCTCCTGCTGGGACTGTGCTGACAGCAGTGCCTGGGATCTTTTGGGGAAGTCCCTGGGCTGCAGAGTGGATGAGCCTCGTCGGGCCCTTTGGCTTCTGGGACCAGAGGTGGTGCCTCTGCAGGAGGCAGGAGCGGGGCAAGGCAGGCTCTCATGCTGCTGAAACAGGTTTGGAGCTGGGCAAACAAACACAAGTATCAAGATAAGACTGTTCATCTTGTGCCAAGGGGTGTCTAAAGCTAGACTCGTGGGATCTCTGTTCCCATCTCTCACATCCCATGTACTCTGGGGCTAGGAGCGAGCTTATTTGTCCCAAGGCAGGGATCTCCTGAAGCTGTTTTCTGCTTCCCTACACCAGCAAAATGCCATAAACTGTGCGTTGTGGTCACCCCTAATAAGCCCTTGTTCCCAATCCATGTCTTGCACCTTCTACTCAGTGGGTTGGTGGGATCTTTGTCCTGGAATATGTTAAGAAGGCCGAAGCCATTTCTGCTTTGAAGTAGTGCTTGGCCTTGTCAGTGTCTGGGATCTCTGCAGAGCTGACCCTGTGGGAGCCAGCAGGACCTCTGTCTGCTGCTCCCACACCACAGCCACGCCGCCAGCCTGACTAAGCAGTGCCAGGGGCGTCCGCTGCCCATCCTGCTGCAGGACTGCCCTGCTGCTTCCCCGCCTTTATCCCAGGCCCTCGGCATCATCCAACCCTGCTTCAGAAAAGGGAAGAGGATCACAGCATCTGGCTTTGTCCTGGCCTTTTATTTGTGCCAGGACTGGAAAAGAGTTAAATGATGCTGACCGCATCACCTGGCAGCAGTAACAGTGGCAGCATTGGAGTCGTTACCCTGAACTGGACAGTATGGCAGCACTCATCCTGCTGGGAATGTGGGCCAGAGCCAGGTGTGTGCTTGAACACAGGGACTGTGTGGCTGCAGTCACTTGAGAACAATTGAGGAGAGTGCCTCCCTGCCCTAAAGATATGCTGTGCTGCTGGAAGGAGGCCCCATGGCCACGTGCCATGGGGTTATCAGCGGGGGAGAGGGCTCCATGGTCCACGAGGACACGGGTAGGAAAAGCTCTGTGCTTGGCTTAAAGTATTTGAGGAACTACATCCAGAAGCTCTTTGAAGGAGAAAACCTCCATTCTCCCTTGGATGTACTGGAGTACTGAATAAATAAATGCAATTAAGCATGAGGTGGTAGCTTAAGAGCTCGTTCCCAGAAGTTAACATCAAAACACTTGCTCTTAGCACTTAAAGAGACAATGTGAAAGCAGACTTCACGCACGGATGAAAGTAGAATTGTCAGGAAGGGCTGGAGAGCCCTGGATATCTGTACACTACTTCTCCAGAGAGCTTGAGGAAAAGGTCTTGGGAGGCAAAAGAGTCACTTGTGTAATAATGATTGGTGGTGGAGAAAGCACCAATTTACAGGGAGGTAGGAGTGAGTTTTAAAACAGGACATGAGGAATCATATGGGGAGAAGAAGTGTGTGATCTGTCTTAGGTTGTCCTGCAGCTCCCCACACACTACCAGTGTGCAGCAGCTTCAGTCTCACCTCTCCTGCAGCTACGCCTTGGTCCAGGAGCTGCCCCACTGCAGGAACTGCCACAGCACATCCGAGCTCTCTAGTGGCAGTACACATTTAAGGTGAAGTGATTACTGCAGGCTTCTTCACAGGAGATGTCTTAAGGGTTGGAAGAAGAGCAAGGAGAAGGACAATTGTGGCTGCATATTTTTTAAATTGAAAATCAATGATCTTGCCCTCAGGCAGGTGGCACGGTGTGGCTGATGCAGATGATGACGCTGGAGAAGGAGGTGCTTAGGCTGGGTCTGCCCCGTGCTTGCTGAGGGCCAAGTCTAAGCTGCTGCAAAGTGCCCTTATCCTCTGCTCCCTTAAAAACACCGTGAAAAGCATTCCCAGTTCTTCGTTTCAGTCTTCTAATAGCTGCTGAAATCGAGAAGCATGAGGAGCCAAGGTCTCATTTGCCTTACAATGATCCTCTCCTGCCCTGGAACCTGGGCTGGTCTTAATTTGTCTTTGGTTCAGGCAAGAATGGACTAGGCGTACGTACATGTTATCTCTTGTTTTTTGGAAGCAGGGAGCCTATTGCTCAACACAGCTTGGTCTGGATGAGGATTAAAAATGCATGTGTCTGGGGTACGGAGGGCCAGGCTAGTCTGAGTTCCTTCAATCCAAAATAATAAAAAATATTACAAAGGGTGATATGGCAATGAGGAGACTCAATCAGATGGAATATTTTTTCCAAATGGGACATACCAATCCCTTCTGTATGTGAGCCTGCCTTAGCCAGAAGGGTTTTCTGCTTTCAGGGCAGAAGGAACTCCAGTGAAGTCAATGTAAATACACTGTAAAGCTTCAGCATCACATCTGATGGGTGTGGGTCAGGAGCTTTCGGAGGGCAAGGTGGTGCTGGTCCAGCTGTGGCAGGGAGGTTCATCACCCTGCGGGAGCTGAGGGCTTGGCCTCAGGTGTGTGTTCAGCTTCCTGCATTTCTTACTGGGCTTTTAACCTGAGGATTTACAAGTGTCAACTAATTGCAACCACCTTAACTGCAGCCAAATATTAAAACAGCCCCTGAATGTCATTTCAAACGAGCTGTTTCCAGACTAGGTCTCATTCAAATTCGTCAGGACAGAATAGATGTGCCAAAATGACAGTCGACATAATGTTTGAAAACAACACTCAAAATGAGCTTGAGTTGAAACATGAGGAGAGCAGGTAGTTTAGGTTTCATGAACTGCTGAAGAAAAAGTATAGAAACAATTCTAGGAGGAGGGATGAAAAACGCCTCTCTTTTCCTCTTGCAAAATGCCTCAACACTAACGCTCCAGCACCCCCATCTTGCTTCCCTGTTTCTGGCTGTCACTCTTTCCCTGCACCAAATACTTTCTTGCATTTCTTGCTGCTCAGCAGACTGGATTCTACAAGCCCACCAGCCTGATGTAAAACAGGACCAGAGCCAGGGTTGGTGAGCTCAGGTGATGGCAGTGGTTCCTAACATCTGGTAAGCTTTGGAGCCAGCAGCGTCCTCCACCTGAGGGGGAGGCAGAGCCAGGGGTGGTGACCAGCCAAAACGCAGCCATGGTTTTTGTTAAGTTTATTTATTTTGATGCCTGTTTTACCCTTTCTCTCTTCATCTCTTGACAACTGCAGCCTGATTCCTCTCACATCTTGAACTAATTCTTTTTCCAGCAGAAAGCAGCATGTGCAGATCACCTGCCACCCAAGGGGAAAACCACATCACAGCCTCCCTGTGCCTGCTAGAGCACCTCTCCCCCTCCCCACCCCTCACTCCTAATGCAGTTCGAGTTGGAAACATGGGAATATTTTTACAGCCCTTCCCCACCTCCCCCAAAGTCAGGTGCTGCCTGAAATAGGCCAGCTAATTTGGAGGGAGAATTTCAATTGCCTGAATAATGAATGTGCTGAAAACTAAACTGCATCGGCAGGAATTTTAGTCCCAAATTCCTGGGTCACTGCTAAAAAAATAACCGAGTTCTGAAGACTTAGCCCCCATGGCGTGCTAAGAGTTTCAGAGTTCCCTGAAGGCTCCAAGGTTGAAATGGGTGCTGCTTCTGCCTTCCAAGGAGCACAATGTGAGGGGAGAAAAGCCCACTGCTTTCAGGTGGACTCCTGTGGGAAAATACTTTGTCCGTGAGACAGCTTAAATGAGATTTATAGCTTGAACTTAGATGACTTCTCCGTCCCCACCACCAAAAAGGACTTGCCCAGCACCGGGCAAATCCTCCAGGGAGGGTGAAAACGAGACATTTCGTGTCTAGGAGAGGCATTTAAACAATCTGTGAAGTAGCATCACTGCCGTATTCGCTGCAGATCACCTCAGAGCCCGCGTTCTCTGTGTGGATGGCTCTGCTCTATCTGCTTCTGCCACCTTCCAGCCTGTGCTAGTCAGTGACCTGGCAATGCCAGAGCCACCCGCCGCGGGCTGGTACAGTCCTTGTCCCACGAGTTCCTGCTGCAGGGGAGCCTAGGGCTGTCACCTGATGTTCCTGTGACATACTCTGGTTTGGGGACCTAGAGTGGCTCTGCAGATCTTAGGACGATGGAGGAGTCCACTTAAAAAGTAAAAATAAATGTAAAAATTAAACTAAAATTTAAAAAAATAAAATAAGGGGGGGAAAGAGAATAAAAATAAGAATAGATATCAAATTTGAGTAAGAATAACAATAATAAAAAAATTTAAATGAAAGTAAATAGGAAAAAATTAAAAAGAAATTAAATAATGCACAATATTAGTAAATAAAAATTGAATTTAAAAAAATGAAAATTATAGAAGCAATAACCACGAAAATACAAAATTAACAAAATATTAGAAATATAAAATAATAAAAATAAAATAAAACTAGTTTAACCTTGCTATAAAAAACTAGACGTGTCCAACTCTTGCTTTATTGATGCGCTGAAAAACAGACCGAGCCCTGGGGCAACCCTGGTGCCGGCTACCCACCTGCACAGGGAGATGGGCTGGATCAAACGGCCCCCGAGACCCCTTGGCGGGGCAGGCGAGATCTGCGCTCTGCTTCCCGCAGCCACCCCCCGCTCCGCTCTGCCAGCGGTGCGCCTGTCCCTTTAAATCCCGGCGGCCGGGCAGGGAATCCCTCTCGCAGCGCGTCATCCGCGGCAAGGAAACCCGCGCTCGCGTCGTGCGACGCAAATGACCATTTTTGGCAACGTGCGACAGCGGACGGCACCAAGCGGGGCGGGGGGAGGCGTGGCCTGCCGGGAACTAGGCTCCACGCTGCCCCCGCCGCTGCGCCCGCTCCGCCCCAGCCACCCGGACCGCGGGCCCGGGAGGGGCGGGCGGAGCGGGGCGGGCGGGGCG
>WAAE01012105.1:0-87441 GCA_013400495.1 Nicator chloris | reverse complement strand
GGGGCGGGCGCCGTCCCCCCCCGCGGCCGGCCCGCCTCCCCCCGCCGCGGCGGCAGGTGGGAGGCTCCGCGCTGGCAAGGTGGGGCCGGTGCGCCGCGGGTTTGACGTGTGCGAGTGCACATGGTGCGGCGGCGGGCGGATAATAAGCGAGCGCGGCCGGGGCGATGCCATTGCTCTGAGTCACCGCGGGCGCGCGGAGCTCCCGCTCGCAGCGCCGCCGAGCCGCGGGGCGCAAGACCCGGCTGAGTCACCCCGCGCTGGGAAAAGGGGCGGCCGGTGTGTGGTGGTGGTGCAGGAGGAGGTTGGGGGGGCGGAGGAGAACCGCTCCGCCTGCAGCCCCCGGGGCCGGAGCCGCTCCTCCGGCGGGGCGAGTTTCGCCGGGCAGCGCGGAGAGAGGACATCGGCGAACGCCCGCTTGCGCGCACGGTTCTGCTGCCGCCGCGCCGCCGAGTCCTGCCGTGCCGTCCCGTCCCGCAGGCGCTCGGCTGCCAACTGAGCCACTTTTATCATCGTTATTATTTTTATTTTTGTAATCTCTTTATTTTAATTTTTTTTCCTTTTTTTTTTTCCTTTTTTTCCCCTCACTTTCTTCCCCGTCTCCAAAGCCGTTTTTATTATTTTTTTCCCTCTCCGCGGCGAGCGTTGGGAGGCGAAAGGCAAGAGCCGAAGAGGTCGGGAGAGAGAAGGGGGCGGGGAGACGGCGAGGGAGCGGCGGGTGTCGGTGTGGGAAGGCGGGGACGCGGCTCCCCCGGCCCGACCTCGGACCATGTACCAGGACTACCCCGGGAACTTCGACACCTCCTCCAGAGGCAGCAGCGGCTCCCCGGGACACCCCGAGACCTACTCGAGCGGCGCAGCACAGCAGGTAGGGCCGGGCGCGCTGCCCCTCTCCCCCGGTCCCTCCGGGGGCTGCTCCGAGCGCTCCCGGGACGGGAGTTCACCGCCACGCCCGGGGAGCGGCCGGCGCTTCCTGCGCGGTGGAGGCGCGGGCGCCCGGCGGAGAGGCGCCGGCCGGGGAGGCGCAGGCGGTGCCGGGGCGCGGGGCTGCCCGCAGCCGCCGCTCCGTCCCGCCGCCCTTACCGGGGCGCCGCCGTTTTCCTTCCCTCCCTGCCCGCCCGCCCCGGAGCGGGTGCCGCGACGCGCCCGGAGGGACACTGACCGGAGTTCCCCGTCTGTCGGGCCGGGAGTGTTGTGGGAAGCACGGCCTGCCCCGAGCGGAGACGTGCGGGGAAGGGAGCACCTGGCGGGCAGTCTCCGCCGGCCCGGCCCCAGGTGGAGCGGGGTCGGCGGGTGTCGGTGCCGAGTCCCCGCCTGTCGCCTGGGCACCCACGGCAGCGCCGGGCCGGGACCCGGCTCGGCAATCAAAAGGGCTCCTCCGGGCGACTTCTCTGCGAGGTCGGTAACGCGAATACAGGGGCGCACCGAACTCTTCCTCCTTCCTGCTTTTGTTCTTGTTGGGAGTTTCTTGCTGTCCACGTTCATCATGCCTGCCCGGGTGGTGCCCGGGGCTCGCCCGCAGCACTTCGGGCGGCTTCGCTGGGACTTTGGGAGGTGCCGCCCGAGTTATTCACGGAGCTGTTGCAGCCGCCGTGGAACACGGAGGGATGGCTGGAAGCGGGCTCTAGGTCTTTTCAGCTTCTGCGGTTGTCTGCCCGCTTCTCCCCCGCTAAAGTTTGTCTCCGAGGTGCTGACACTCTCCTTGCCTTTGCCACGCTGGGGCTGCGAGGGGCCCGCTCTGGGACCCCGCGGCCGGCGGCGTGCCGCTCTGCTCAGCCCTCTGCCCGTCCGCTCCTTGGTTCTCCCCGGAGCCGCCGGCCGCTCTCCGGCCGGCCGTGGCTTTTTCCGAGCGGGAGTTTCCTGGGGCTCGCCGGAGCGCTCCCCGCGGTCCCCGGCCCAGCTCCTCACTCAAGCCCCGCTGCCGGGCGGCTCTTCGAGAATGGGGAATATTTCCCGTGGAAGCGGCTGGAATTCACGGACCTGAAAGTCCAGTCGTGTGGTTTGGGGTTTTTACCTTTCATTTTCCTTAGAAAACACCTCGGAATTACTTTTATCCCTAGATCGACTAAATCTACCACTTTTGGGGAAGGCATTACACAATCGGGCCAGTTATACAAACCTGGGTTATTTCATAACTTGTTTACATCAGCTGGCCCAGCCTCACTCTTTTTGCCTTTTGAGTTGGGCTTCCCCCCCCCCCCCCCCCTTTTTTCTCACAATATTATTTCTTGTGTGGCTTGTATGGGCGAACTGGCAATGTGAGGACAGTGTAGCCTTCGCATCAAGAAGTCATAGGATAATTAAAAAGAGAAAAAAAAGGAGGGGAGAAAAGTCCAGTCTTAAACTCTGCCAGCCGTACCAGCCCGTGACATTCCTCACATTAAAGAAGTTTTACCAGAAATGACTCGCTGCCGCTCCCTGCCTGCTCCAAAAGCATCTCGCTGGTGCCCTCTGCGGGCTGCGGACTGGGGTTTCCAGGGATTCTAGCTCAGCTGAAGCTTATTCCCTGGTTTACCGTAAATGCTAGGACAGGGTGGGGGAGCGGGAAGGGGCGCTGAGAAGCTGGAAACGCCCGGCAAACTGCAAATTCTCACTCTCCCTTTCCTCCTGTGATTTAACAGCTGCTCTGGATTCAAACACTCGCTGCAGGAGGTCGTGAAAATCCGTCACCGCTTCACATTTGAGCTGTCACAGTCTGAGCAATAACTGGGTTTTCCCCTCTTTCTGGGGCTCCACGTCTTCCCCAGGCAGCTTGCGTGCATGCCGTTTGATACGGGGACCAGAGCCCAGTTTCTAGGGTTACTATCTGAAACAGGGCTTTGAGCAGGACGTTGGCTTAGCGAGAACATAAATGTTTTCTTTAAGAATCCGGCAGATTTCTCAAGGCCTTGTGCTCCGTCTTTCCCTTGATCCTTACAGATGTTGTAGATTAGGATCAAATGTAAGCGTTGCCTTTACCCTAGCAGTTGGGCTGTTCTGTTGATTCTGGTCTTTGGAGATCTGCAGTTTTATCACTACAGAAAATATGCATTGCTGAAATTTTTTTCTTTATTG
This sequence comes from Nicator chloris, assembly GCA_013400495.1. Lineage (NCBI taxonomy): Eukaryota > Metazoa > Chordata > Aves > Passeriformes > Pycnonotidae > Nicator > Nicator chloris. Next base: position 84,390 of record WAAE01012105.1, on the reverse strand, counting down.
TGTTCTTTTTTTTTTTTTTTTTCCAAAAGCAAGAAAAGATGCATCAGTCACATGCTGAAATGGAAACTGTGTCTCTGAGCCAAAACTTTGATGCTTTTTAATTATTTTTTCCCATACAGCACAACACTGGAACATTTTTCTTTTAAGTTGCGTGTCATGCTATTTTCCTAATCACTGACTTGCCATGTGGTAAACATAGACTTTAATGGGAAGACTTTGTGAACTCTTTCAGAGTGGTCAGCTTTCCCCTGAGATATTATAGCACTGTGCCCAGTTTTCCTTTGAGGAGATGCTCGACATAGGAGAGCCGTCAAAGGCCTTGTATTTATTGTAAGATCTAATACATATACCCTATATTTGATAACTGAGTAATGTTGAAGATGTTCTAGGATTTTTCTCCGTCACTTTATTGTTGGGTTTGATATTTTTTTTCCCCCCAGCCATTGTACCCATTTCTTGACTGGTTTCTGGTGCTGCTCAGCACTTAGTTACAGATGTCAGTGAAGGTCCAGAGTGGGGGAGCAAAGACACAACAGGGTGCTATATAGAAACCTTAAGGCAGAGAAAGGAACCACAAAGCCAAAGCTTGAAATGCTGTCTGTGCTGTTAAGTTGTGAGCTGCTAACGTAGTCTGTCCCTGCCTGTGGCAGGACTCGCTGGAGCCTCCCCCGACTATGGATGTGAGGAGGCTCTCATCCAACCCCATATTTTTAAGGCAGAGCAGAGACTGACCTCAGTTCTTGGCACACTTAATAACAGGACTCTTTCTGTTTGCTGTTTAGTTGTTGGGGTTTTTTAATGATAGCTTCATCTGTGTTTTCTTGGGTCAGGAGGAGAGCGGTGAGTTCGTGGCTCAGTGCGTGCTGCATGTGTAGCCCTGCAATCTGCCTATCGCCTCATCTCTCTGTAGTGCTCTGAATTCCTTGTAGAGCTGGCAGAGAGATGCTTCCAGGAGCCTCTCATGGGTCAGGAGAGGAGAGCTGTGTATGTCCTTTGAGAGGAGAAGGCAGGAGGGGGTCTGGAAGGAGGAGAAGTAGGGAGATGGGTGAGGGCAGGCAGTGCAGCCAGGCTGGCAGGGGCATTGAAGCTCTCTGAGAGGAGGGAGGATGAGGAGAGCAAAGATGAGACTGCAGTTTGGGGAAAGGTCTGGCACTTCTGTGTGAGGAGGCTGGTTCTCAAAGGGGCTTTGCAGGGGAGGTGACAGGGAGTTCAGGGCCTGCTACTGCAACCAGCAGCATCCCAGGGGTCAGAGCTGATGAGCACTGGGCAGAATGTGGGGGGCTAGCAGCATTTTGGCACGGCAGAGCTGATCCGGTGCAGCGTCCTAGCAGGGAAAGCCTGATCAGTCAGGAAGCAATGCTTGTAAAACCTGGTGTTAGACTGAGCACACTGTGTCTGAAGACTCAGCCTGCCACAGCAGTGTGTCTGTTAATTAGTTATCCAGGAAAAATACTGCCTTTGGAAAGTACAGAAGTTTGGGGGATTTCTTTTTTTTTTATTTCTAAGATATTTTGAGTTATTAGAAGGGAAGCTGGTGACAGAGATGGGGCATGGCACAGAGAGGAACTGGTCTCTTCCCCCCAGGTCTGCAACAAGCATTGTGGAGCTGCAGAGGGATGTGGCTGAACTGAGCAGCTCCCATTTGGTGTCCAGGAGACCTCTACTAGTGTTACAGAAGGGTCCTAGGTTGAATACAGGAGTGATTGGAAATGGAGAACTTGCTTAGCCAATATTTGGAGCCTGATTTTTGTGTCAGATGCTTGTATTTTATGTGGTTGATTTGATGGTGGATCTGACTCTCACAACCTCTGCTGGGAATTTTTAGCATGTTGTTGGGTGTTGGAGGCAAAGGTTAGCTGTGGAATGCCCGTGGTGTCTCTATGGCAAAGCACCAGAAGCTGTCTGGATGTTCTGCAGTCACAGCTTTCTAGTGTCCCTGCAGAGAAGACAGGACATTTCTTCTCTGCTTTTTGGATGTGAAAAGGAGGGTGGCACAGATAGGGTAATGGCCATGGTAGAAACCACTTGTGGATCTGGCAGTAGGGCTCACATCCCTTGAGCAGAGATCGTGGTTCAACTGGTGTCACATTTCCTCCCTTCTGTGAGGTTAAGGTCCTCTTGGATTCTGGTTATGGAGGCATCAGTGCATCCTCTTCTGTGCCATGTGGTCACAGCCTGCACCATACAGAGCAAAGGAGGGGATTTGCACCCATAAATTCTAGTGCAGTGTTGACAGCTTAGTGCTCCGAGCCTCTGTAACTAATTGGGAGGGGTGACATGGACTCTGAAATGCGGGATGAGCTGAGGCTGTGTTGGACTCAAGCTCCAAGTGAATCTCTGAGGTGCTGTTGGGGGTTTTGCCAAGGTCTTGGTGCCAGTCTCATCCTCTTTGTGTAATTTCCCCACCTGCTTAACTTGACTCACTCCTTGCTTCTCTCATCCTTTCTGGCTAGATTTTGAGCTGTTCAGAGGTATAATTCGGCAGCTGTCAGTATTCAGACTGGATCTCCTGGTCTTCAGGTGTTGGCAGCTTGGTAGTGCTGGCCTGAAGTGCTGTAGCTATCAGCATGTGAAATACTATTTGCAGTAGCCTTGGTTTAACAAAGCTCTTAAGGTGCTTGCCTAGGCACACCCTGAAAAGGAAATCTGTGTTCAAGTGGTGTCCCTTATCTGGGACGCTTACCTGAGCTGAGGTCAGGCTGATGCAAGGGCTCTCGCTTCTCTGGGAAGCCAGGTTGTTGACCCAAGAATGTGCATTTTTCAAGGCTTACAAACCAGTGGTGGTGACAGCTGTGAGTCCTACAAGCCCTGTCCCTTGCTCAAAGATTGCTGGAGCAAGGCCTGTCTGTGTGTTTAATCCAGTCTAACCATTGAAAGCCTCCTGAAGGAGCTCAGCATAGACAAAAACATTCTTTCTCTCCTGCTTCCCCCTCCGGGGACAAGCGATTGTTTTCCTTGCAATTTAGTGCCAGCATATTATCCAGATGGATTTACCTCTGTCTGAAAGAAGGTGTACATGTATTTTGGAGGCGATCATTACCTGCTGCCTTGGTTTTACTGCTGCCTTGTTTTGTCTAGACAGTGCAGAGAGCTGCAGGGAACTTGTCCGATCTGAATCCTAAGACCTATTTTATAGGCTGCTATTAAAATACATATCCTCGCACGTAACCATCTCAGGGCTGGGTTTCTCGGTGAGCACAGAGCTACTGAAGAAGCAGCCTGCTGTTCTTGCCATACCAAGCCCAAATTTCAGGGCAATCCTTTGGTGAAAGGAGGCTTGGTAACGGCATTTCAGAACTGCAGTTTCTCTTCCTTTTCTTTAGGCTTGAAGAGAAGTGTTTCTCTTGAAACTCCTTAATTTCCCCTTTTGCTCCATGCCGGAAGGAGTGGTGGGCTCTGGCAGGAGGTGGCAGCAGTGGGGACAGTGCCTGGAAGGGGGTTAGGGTATGCTGGGGAGGTGTGTGGGGGAAGAGGAAAGGGGTTGGGAGAGGGCAGGGCTGCTCTGGAGGGGAAGTGCCTGAGCCCAGTGCCTTCCTCGGGGCTGTGGCAGGCAGGGGCAGCTTTAGATGCTGCAGGGGCACCAGCTACTGGTGTTTTTGCTTCAGGTGCTGCTTTGATCCTGGTGCCACTCCTCAGGGCCTAGCTGGTTTTGGACTAACCACTTATGTTCTGCTCTCATTGACAGTTTCTTCTCTGTCCTCTGTCCCTCTTCTCCTCTGCCTTTCCTCCTAGAAATTTCGAGTAGATATGCCAGGATCAGGCAGTGCTTTCATCCCTACAATCAACGCCATCACAACCAGCCAAGACCTGCAGTGGATGGTCCAGCCCACCGTCATCACCTCCATGTCAAGCCCTTACTCCCGTTCGCACCCCTACAGCCACCCGCTGCCCCCGCTGTCCTCGGTGGCCGGACACACGGCTCTCCAGCGTCCCGGAGTCATCAAAACCATCGGGACCACAGTGGGACGGAGACGGAGAGATGAGCAGGTAACTGCAGTGGGGAGAGCAGCTGGGAGTGCCATGAAAACGGACATACAGAGACCTCCCCCCCACCCCCTCATGAGACCTCCCAGCACCACAGGGGAGCACTGAGGTCCATCCCTGGTGCCGAACACGTGCTGGGGCTTCTCAGAGTGGCGTAGGGTGTAAGCTGGAGGGTGACTTTTATTGCTGCCTCCTCATCATATGGTGAGATTTACCCAAGTGTTTGTTGGAACAAACACTTCGCATCACTGGCCCGCATTGCGGCTTGGTTTCAAAAGCAGGTGAAACTCTGGAGTTGCGCCCTGGGTTTCAGTTTGAGTGTCTCTGCCACTCCAGGCAGAAGGAAACCTCCAAGAAAGCAGAGCAGCTTTCATGTAGGTCCTTTACAAATCTGACACCAAATTACATCAGCTAGTGTTTTCTGTCAGCTCTAGCTGCTAGCACTGCTCCAGTCTCCATTTGTGCGATACCCCCAGTACCAGCCAGCATCATGCAGGAAGGAACAGCTTCCCTAGAGCACCTGAACTCTAGTACGAAGAGTCTTCTGGATGGCTGGGGTCTAAATCCACCTTCCCACTACAAACCTGTAATTGCTTGATCTTTTTGCAGCAGTTTGCTGGGGATCCCATAAGAGATTTTTCTGCTCCAAACCCAGAGGTATTTTCGTAACTGGCATGCAGCGGCTTGTACCACTGCTGCCCTGTGCTCAACCTCCTAATGGGATTATCAAGCTGGCACCATGGATCTGGTGGACTAGGTGCAGGCATCTCATCTTCTGGAACTCAGCACTGCTGTTCTCCTCTTAGTAAGAATCAGCCTTCTCCACAGTGCTAGGCTGATTTCTCTTCAGGAAAAAAAGAAAACAGATCTGACTAAACTCGATCTCCCCAAGTTGTTCCCAAGCAGCATTTGTGTGGGTCACTGCAGAGCAGTGCAGCGAGACGCCCTCCTGACACGAGTGCATGCTGTTGCATGAGGTCTGTTTCTAATAAGAGTCACCAGCCCTACATTTACTTCTATGTCATCTGTTTTGATTCACAGTCCGATTATTTTATGTGGAGTTGCTGTCTGGTTTAGACCCAAGAGGTTAAAGTCAGAGTTTAGCAGTACCTCTGTGTGGGGAGCTGGTATGGCTGCAGTGAGGACCCATTTTTGGGAGGAAGGATGGGGTAGCTGTGGTGTGGTTCGGGTACGTGCCAGCCTTTTCCACCAGCTGGAGCTACTTCCCTGTTCCCTGCATGCAGGGCTGGTGTCCAAAGGCAAAGAAAGTCTCACAGAACTGGAGGAATAATTAGCAACAACTAATTTGTTTGACAAATGCCGCCTCTGTGTTCACAAATTGGCCGTGAAGAGATCACCATATTCTCTGCTTTATTTGTTGTTCAGAGTTATTTGCTGAAGGATGCCTGCCAAGCAATTCCTGGCCTGTGGCTCGTTTGCAAGCCGTTCATTGTGGGTCATTCAAAGCCAAGTCCTTTTGATTAGACACGTGCTAAGGCAGTACCCGGGCACTCTGCTGTGGCCCTTTGGCTCAGGTTTCCACACTGGTGCTCTGAACACCACATCGGAGTGCCTTTTTGGAAAACACTGTGTAACACTTTAAAAAAAGAGCCTGTTTTGATGAACGTTCCTGACAGGGAATGCACGTATTTGGCTTGGACAAGCTATGGGTAACGCATACAGCAGGGGCATAAAGAGTGCCAAATCCAACCGCTTTCAAACAAGTCCAGCAACCACTGATGGAATATTCCTTTTTAGACCTGGTAAAATGTTAAGAACATCCAGATCAGGGGCTTCTGCCCCGCTTGTGCAATTTTTGCAAAGCAGAGTCTCTGAAACAGATAATTTTTAAATTACTGAAGGCCCTTGGAGAAGAAATTTTACTCCAAACATGTTTCAATGAGATCTGTGCTTTCAAGAGCCCTTTCATGCTTTGGAAACTGTGCACAGTGGCTCCAAGTCAGCATAGCTTCTGTGTGCATGCTCAGTGCAATTGCCATACTGTAGATACTTGTGTGCAAACACATTTTTACCCTGCACTCATATGGGGTGGGAAGTGAGTGGGCAGAGCTGTAGTGGGGAAAGCAGTGCCTGCAGGGGCTCCTTACTGGGGGAAATATGCTCCCCAGCAGAATGGAGGTACCCACCCACCCTAGGATGGACATTGTGAGCTGCTGATGGAAAAAGCTTTTGGGCCTAAATTCTGTGTCCTGCAGTCCTAGAGTTGCTTGTGTGGCTCAGTGAGCATCCAGGGGCTTATGTGACATGCAGGTGAAATCACAGGCACAGATCAGATCCTGGAAAAAGCAGAAATGAGTGAGCTGAATGCCCAGAGGCTGAAGTAAACTTACTGCAACTGCAAGCATCAAAATTAGGGAGATAGAGAGCAAGCCAAAACAAACTAGGCTGAGGTTGGAGTAAAGCTGACAATAAAAGATAGTAAAACTGCGAATGTCTCATTTGTGACATTGACAGTCCATAAAGATACTAAAACTGAAGCTTCTCTGAAGAGGTGTTTCTTTCCATTCTCTGCTGGTGCTCTGTGAGATCTGACATGTGCTTTGCCAGGTGTCAGGGTTTTGTTTTCGTTTACAGTCAGCAGGCCAGAGTCCCTGCAGCACACATGTGCTGGGTGAGGCTGAAGCGTAGGGCACAAGGTTGGAGTGCAGGACTGAGCATGTGCTGCTGGATCCCCTCGCAGGGCTGTCTGCGTGGATCCCGCTGGATCCCCTCGCAGGGCTGTCTGCGTGGATCCCGCTGGATCCCCTCGCAGGGCTGTCTGCGTGGATCCCGCTGGATCCCCTCGCAGGGCTGTCTGCACGACTCCTGCACGCTGGGTGCCACAGCGGAGAGCGGGGCCACACTCCCCTGCTCTGTGCTCTGCCGTACTGGCTCCCTGGCTTTGGCCATGGCACAAACCTATCTGCTGTTGCTGGGGTTTGTAAAACCTTGCCTCAAACCCCAAAAGCTAGGCATAACTTTGACCAGGTCTTGTGAGCTCCTGCTCATTTCCTCTGGTTTCTCAAGAGTGTAGCTCGATGGGTTTCTATGGAATTGCTCCTGATTAACATCGGTGAGGATGTCAGCTGGCCTCAGGAAGCCCTTGATATCACTGGAGCCTTGCCTGCTGATGCAAGAAGCAGTGCGTTATCTCGCTAAGTGCTCAAAAATCTGAGGTCAGATTTTTGGGTGGTATAAATCATTGTTGCTTCCCGGACTTCATGGGAGCTCTGCTGATTTCCGTCTCCCTCTATACACCATCCCGACCTTCAAGCGAACAACTATTTTTGTGTGGGAAGCAGCAGATATTTTCTTTCAAGAAAGAGGCACTTACACAACATCGTGCTCTGGTTTTGCTTAACGTACCACCCAAGTTGTGAAACAATCAGAGCATCTTTTATCTGTTTGGCCTTGGTGCAGATTCACTGTCCTGTTACACAATCTTCTCCCTGTGCCCTGCTCCTTCTCCTCACCCTCCTGCTAAGACCTGGTGCCGGCAGAGATACTCTGTGCTTTCATCTTCTGCTGACATCAGTGACGAGGGGGAGTGCTCAGCATCCTGCTGGATCAGGCTTTTTCCTTTGCATTGCGATTAAATCCTCACAAACTTAAAGGAATGCCTTGCTCAGATCTGATTGGATTTTCTTGGCACTTGCCCACAGCTGTCGCCTGAGGAAGAAGAGAAGCGAAGGATCCGGAGAGAGAGGAACAAGCTGGCAGCTGCTAAGTGTCGTAACAGGCGTCGAGAGCTAACAGAGAAACTCCAGGCGGTACGTGCCCTGCATACATTTCTCCTTCCTTGTCGCCCACCCTTCTGACCAGCTCCGAGGACATTGTTCTTCCTCCACCAGAACGTTCGAGGAAGCTGCTTCAAACACACTCTGCCTTCCCTGTCCGAGGCTGCCCAAGGGTACTGCTCCTCCATCAACAGTAGCTGATGAGAGGGGCTTGGGCGTGGAGCTTAGAACCCTAAAATTCTCTTTGTTGAGTGCCCAGAAATGCCCTAGGAGCTCTCTTCCCTTCTCGCCTCTCAACTAGCATGAGTCTCCCTGACTCTGGTCACCTTTTGTAAGTGGAAATAACGACAGTGTGTGCCTCCAAGGCAGGCTTTAAGGACAAAAGCACTAAAGAGGTAGGATCATCTGAAAGCCTTAGAAAACAAGGCAGATGTTATGTGTGCCTGTCACAGCTGTACCCTTTAGGCTCACTCCTTCTTTGGAGGTGGGGTAATAACTGACTTCCTTCAAAAAGGAAGCACCACAGAGACGTGTGCCCTGATGCTGTACAAGTAATAATTTGTAAATCTGGAGAAGGTTGAGTTGAGTAAAAGAACCAAGGGGTGGGTAAGGCACTGGTTGAAGAGAAGGCAAGATTGGGTTGTGTGAAATAACTGAAGGAAAGGCTCCAGTGTTCCTAGTCAAGAACCAGCCTGGTTTTGTCCAATGGTCTTGTTAACAAGCACAGCAGCAGTGAAAGCACACCTGTGAAATGTGCTGCTGCCTCAAATTAGGAGGTGTTGTCAGTGTAGGGGAGGCAGGACATCCTACAGAAGTGTCGTGACTAAAGTGATAGAAGTGAGAAGTGTGCAAAGTGGGAAGTCATATCCTGAAGGGCTGAGTGTGAGTTTTGTGTAGTTACGAGCTCCTCACAGGGGAAGGTACCGACTGCTCCCATACTGACTGTGGTCCATCTGCATGATGTGACCATGGGAAAGGTAAATGTATTAATCGTAGGATGCATTAAGGGGTGATCCAGTGTTAGTCCTTTGGGCTAGAGTTAGACAAGTGTCAGACCTAATCTGGAATATGCACTACAGAAATAAAATAGGAACAGTTTAAGAGACTGCTATACACTATGTCTGTCAAAGTGAAGAGAATATTACTAGCCTAACATAAAAAAAAAACAATGAGAGGAGATCTGGGTCCTCTGCTAAGGTATCGGTCAGGTAGAGGGCCCTTGCCCTCTGAGGGGCTGAGAAGACTGAATTCACAGGCCAAGGCACAGAGGCAAAAACTAGCCATCAGAAAATTAAGGCAAATTCATGAGATTATTTATAACCCTTAGATTGGTGATGTTTGGGAATAGCCTACAAATAGACACGTGAAACACAAGATGCTCGACTGGCAATGACCTGGTGTCTGCTTGGCTCATGAGGAGTCTGGGGTGTATCTGCCTGTGCCACATGGGATCTGGACTTGGTTGCCCTGTTCCAGGTGAGGAGTAGCTCAAGCCTTTGCTATTTTATTTATTTATTCCCCTTTTGTCTGCAGGAAACTGAAGTACTGGAGGAGGAGAAGTCAGTGCTGCAAAAGGAGATCGCTGAGCTCCAGAAGGAGAAGGAGAAGCTGGAGTTTATGCTGGTGGCTCACAGCCCTGTGTGCAAAATCAGCCCCGAGGAACGTCGGAGCCCACCATCCAGCAGCCTCCAGAGCATTCGGACTGGAGCAAGTGGAGCAGTGGTGGTGAAGCAGGAGCCTGTGGAGGAAGAGATCCCATCTTCCTCTTTGGTCCTTGACAAAGCCCAGAGGTCTGTCATTAAGCCCATCAGCATTGCTGGAGGTTTTTATGGGGAGGAGGCACTCAACACTCCCATTGTGGTGACCTCAACACCAGCCATCACTCCTGGCTCCTCCAACTTGGTGTTCACCTACCCTAACGTGTTGGATCAGGAGTCTCCTCTCTCCCCTTCTGAGTCCTGCTCCAAAGCTCACCGGAGGAGCAGCAGCAGCGGGGACCAGTCCTCAGATTCCTTGAACTCTCCCACCTTGCTGGCATTGTAATCCCCCTGCGGCCCCCCATTTTGCCAGTGTGTTACATCCCCCACAGCACCAAGCGGGGAGCCCCCTCCATGGGATTAGAGACAGGCACAGGATCGTTCAAGCACAAGGGCAGCAAGAACAAGGATGGGGAAGTGCTACAGCTCCAGGAAGGAGAGTGAGGACCAACGCGAGCTCCCTGGAGGCAGGAAACGGCAAGGGTGGGACGGACACGCCAGGGTTGTTTGGAGAGGGTGATGTCCCCTCTGTAGGGACTGCCTATGGAAACCTCTTTGTGGCCGTAGTGGACTTGGGGAGCACTCCTGGCCAGGACTGAAGGCGAGCTGCAGACAGTTGCTAGTCGTCCCTTTCCTTTGTGGATTGACCTGATGGGTTGTGCTCTGTGCTTAAATCATTCTGGTTAGTTGATCTTACAACTTCTCTCTTGTGTGCTTGCTCTCTCTCTCTCTTTGCTCATCATTGCCAATGTTGTCGATCCCATTACATTTCACTCAGTTGCTCTGAACTCTGAAGTCTTATTAGGATCTTTCCTCTTGGAGATAGCTGTGGGAAACACATAGGGTTGCCCAGACAGGGGGATGACAGCTGGGAGGACCAGGAGATAGGGGGACCAAGAGGAGCCCAAGAGCTCAGCAACAAGGGCAAAGCCTGTAGTCTCTAGCCTGAGGCACAGAGACAGCAGAAGGCTCATGTGGAAGCCTTTCTTTTTAAAAATGTGGATATATTTATCCCCTTGGGCTCCTCAAAAAACCATGTTAGCATCTCAGGGCCAAAGTAGCATCAGAAAAGCTGCTGGGCTGGCACTTAGCAGTCACTGGCAGGGTTTTACCCTAGTTCGTTGGATATCAAGGCTGCTGCTTGTTCTTTACTTTTCCTGGGCTGCCTGCTGTCTAGGGAGTATTACATCTTCCTTCCCATCAGGGCTCCTGACTCAGAGGCTGATCTCTTCCTGTTCGTAAATCTTCTCCTCCCCTTGGCCATATTTGCAGAACATGCTACAAAAAAAAAGAGGTGGCACCACATGCCTATAAATCTAGGATGGAGACTGGCAGCAGCTGAGACGGTGAAATTAGCTGGCTGAACCTTTGCTGATTTTCTTCATTGTTGGGAAACAAAGCAGCACATATCCACCAGCACAGCACAGGCCACAAGGCCCCAGCTCCTGACGAGGCAGGAATGGCATGGATAAAGTGTTGACCTGTTGGAACTGAAACAGAGCTTCTGACAAGCTCTGGCAAATGACAAATTGACAGCTGAGGAAAATCGATTAGCATTATTTGCACCTTGGTCTTTGGCCTCTGGTTTTTCTTGGCATTACAATTGATCTTGTTTTGTTGTGATTGATTGGCCCGAAGACAAAGAATCAAACCAAAGCACTCTTTCCCTAGTCTTGGGTCCTTCTCTAGCCTGTGGGCTTGACTGCTACTACTGAGTGCTCACAGAGGGCACAAGCTCCCCAGTGCTCATGTTCACCACTGAAAACAGTAATGTGTGTAATCTATTTCCACTTGGACCCAAGCTCAATTCCTATTGATGTCAAGGCACTGGCAAACCATGACCCTGTACACACTAGGATTGCCCAGCTTGCCAGCTAAACTGCTTAGGAGATAGCTCTTGGTCCTGCCTATTGAAGCTGTGGTGGTGGTGGCAGCTATTTATTTTGGTGTGAGATTGTTTTTTTCTTTTATACACACACACACATCTATATAAATTTTTTTTTTAATCAACCAACACCGGAGCATTTCTTGTTCAGGCTGGACCTGGAGAAATGCAACATACAATTATAGGGCTAGCTGTATGAGACACAGAACTGCTGCAGTCCCCACCAACTCCACTGGGAGTTAATAGGGTTCAGTCTTGTGGAACTGGAACTTCACTCAGCAGGGCTGGCTTCCCTCAAACTCTGGCCACTGCCCATTCCTTGAATCATTTCAAAGGGACACTATTCTGGCTCTAAAAGTGGACTTTGGCTTTTTTATTGTAACTATTATTTTTAACCTGGGTGGATTCAGGCTTTTTCTATATTGCCTAAACACTTCCATTTTGATACTGGTGCTAGAGGTTTTAAATGGAGCTTACACAGTAAGTAAAATTAGTAAAGAAGTTGTATTGTCCTTACCATGTATATCAAAACTTCCTTTCTAATAAAGTAGATCTTAAATTTCCCATAGTTAGCACAGAGGATCCATTTTTCCTTGGATTTTACATAGATGATACCACTTTAGGTGAAACTGCAGCTTCTCTGTTTCCATTTTATCAAATGCTTGTTTGGGCTACTCTGGACTGAGAATCTAAAACTGTTAATAAAACATCTCTGCATGTCATTTCCACACATTTTTGAGGAGAACACAACTCTGACAAGTGGTGGGTGAATCCTAAAATGATGCAGCTACTTTTGCGGCTAGCTGACCAGGATTGCTGTCTCCTGTGAGATCAGGAACATCCACCCCTTGTAGGGGTTTCAGGAAGTCAGGTGTCTCCTCAGATCTAACTGGTGGAACAGCAAAAGCCTACCTTAGTTTCTGGTCATTGAATCATTGCCAAAAGGAGCTGCAGCTGGTCCTTGTCCACTGCCTCCTGCCTGGTCATTGACCTGCTCAGAGACAGGACATGATACTCCCCTTTCCTGACCTGTGATACTGACGGGAGCCACGTGAAACTGCTCAAAAAAGAAGATTATTTTCTACTCTTTGGGAAAAGCCCCAGATACCTTGTGCCTGTCCGTTTTCTCCCTCAAGTCTCTCAAAGAATGTCTGTGTTGGGATCGCTGGTCTCCGGCCTTTTGTATTTTGTGGATCAGCCTTACTTTTGTTTAGTTTCTGGCAGGCAGGTACAACTTCACTCCCGTTTTGGTCTGGCCATACATTCTCCTTTTCAAGTTTTCTGGTGTGCTCTTTGGGAACTGATTGTCCTTCCCATGCCCACAACGTTATTTTTCATGAGTACCTTCCCTGCTGATTCCTAAATGTAGTGTCTCCATGTTCTGCAGGTAGTGGGGATGTGGGAGCTGTTGTAACTAGTGCTGACAGAGTTGTTGAAGTCAATAGGAAAAGGCCCAGGGAATTTCAGCTGGTATTGGGTCAGCCCCCTGGTGACTGGCCTAACAAAACCTCTCCTAACTGCCTAAATTAATCAATGCCAAACAGGGAGGAGTAGTAGCAGCTGCATCGAAGGAAACATTCAGCTTCTAGGTGATGTTTGCCATTCCAGTTTTGCCCTCATTCCTCCTCCTTTCCCAGTTGTGGCATTGCCTTCATATATTCCTTTCTTGTGGATGTAGAGACTGGGTAAGTCTCAATCCACTTGTGGTGTGATGGGATTTGGGACCAACATGCTGGGGACAGTAGCTCTGTGTTGTGTTTTTATAATTATTATTTAAATGATCTATTTAGTTCATCTGAACCTTTAATTTTGCTGCTTACTGTACGTAGGATCCACCTGGCCTTCATCCTAAATTAAAAGAAAAAAACAAAATGAAAACAAACCTAAGACACCTCCCTTCTCCCTGGTCTCTTATTATTTATTGGCAGGCAGCCGTCTTGTGCCGGCTCCAGCAGATCTGCCCGCCATTAATTTAACATCCTCCCAAATCACATTCCTGGTGTTTGGTTGTTGCCTTTTTTTTTTTTTTTCTTTGTTGTTGCTTATTTTTCATTCTAAAACAGACTTCTGAAATGTAAGAAATCTTATTATCATGACACAAGTTCATTTTCATTAGGAAGGCCAAGTCAAACATTTTAAGAGGTGGGGGGAACAATATACATTTATTTCTTATTTATTTATCATGTTTACATCTTTTTTTTTCTGTTCAAGACTTGGATATAATAAAGAAAGCATTAAAAATACTACAATCTTTTTTTTTTTTTTTTTTTAGGCTAATAATTTTTTTTGATTCCTCGATTCCTTTGTTTTTGTTGTTGTCTGTATAAAATGTAAAAAGAGATATGTTTTTAAAGATGCATTATCATTCTTCTGTGAACAGTAGGTGGAGTTCAGGACAAATCTCAATACAAGATAATAATAAAATCCCATCCTGTTTTACTTAATTGTTCCCCTCCTATCCTGTATGATTAAAGGGTTATTCCACTTTCTTGTTTGTGGTTACTTGATGTTAAAACCATATTAAAACGTGTAGGAAATAGGTATCCAATTGTTTTGCTCAGTGAGAGGGTAAACTGTTGTATATATCTTGATATACTGTGTAGTTCAAAGTAACATCAGTAAGGGATAGTGCATCTTTATTAGAGGGACAGGTTACTAGTGTCACTAAAGTCTGCTTTAAGATCCTCAGATATGGAAAGGGCCTGGTTCTGATTCCATTCACGTGGGACAAATTGAAAGCATCAGTAGCATTTTGCTGCTGTGAAGCAGGTGTTAGTAGTGAAATGAAGTCTCAGTGACTAATAGGTAACCACAAGGATTGTTGAAGGTTTGGGGGCACCATTATCTTTTTTTTTTCCCTCAAAAGTTTTAGATCATGGGTTTTCTTTTTTACTGTCTGTCTGCAGTGAAATAGTTTCTGTCACAGAGGTTCTTAAAGATGACTGCTGAAGAGGGACCTTTATTTGTTCGTAGTGATCTTGATGTTGTTCTTGCAGTCCTGGTGAATTTCAGCTCTGAGGCATTCTCTCTGGTGTTGTCTCTTTTCTGTTCTTGTTATTTTACTAAATTACAGGCCTACAGTATTTGCACTAAAACAAAAAGCTTGTTAGAGAAAGCTTGCTGCTACAAAAGAAAACATATTAAAATGGTTTTGCTTTTACAATTTCAACTGAGTAGCATTTTCTAGAATAAAATCAATCTAGACTGAAAAGAAAAAATGACTTTTCTTTTTTCCTCTGCACGTTCTCCTCCCATACTCCTTTCTTTTCATCCAATTCCTTGGTGGTATGATGTTCCCCCCCTTCTCTTTTGGTGCTCAGTTGTAATGATTGGCTGTATTGTTGACTATGCTGCTGAGAGTTATGACACTTGTAAATCTCGTTTTAATGACATTGTGGACACTTTTGTATAGCAAGAACTAACTGGAGTTCTCTCTGTTAAATTGAAGTCATTAAAAAGCTCCCTTTGCCATGAACAATTAAAAGCTCGCATGTTCCTTCACTATGAACAAATGGGTTCAGCATGGCCAGGTACCTGGGTGCAGCACATTTCAAGGCTTCTTTCTTAAGAGCAGCTGCAACAGCTGTTACCTGCAACAATGGTAGATGGGGCTGAGGCTAGCAGAGCAGCCCACCTGGGCTAAAAGGCAAATAAAGCCCTAATCCTTTCAACTTGGCTTCAAAAAGGAAAGCAATAGAGGTAGAAAATGTGCGCTGACCTTGTTTGTTTGTTTTAAATCTCCTCAACCAGAAGGAGTCAAAGCTGCTCTGAAAACTTGGGGTGGAGAGCATGGTTGCTTCACTGGCAGCAAGGAGGAGGTTAAGATGGAATTCCCTTGCTTGCCTGGGGAAAGCTCCAGCCTCTGGACTGGAAGGAACTCAAATGCATCGGGTTAGGAGTGGAGGTGCCTTTATTCAAGTTCAAAATGTTCAAGTTCAAAATCAGTGGGGAGGAGATAGGTGAATCATAGCCTGCCAAGCTGGCACTAGACCAGGCTTTTCCTTACTCATGGACTTCCTTAGGAGTAATGTCTGCTCTGGTTTCCTGCTGGTCCCTGTCCCTTGGGGGTTTTTTTCCCTCTTTTTCCCTTTTTTTTTTTTTTTTTTTTTTTTACCCCTGTGTTCTCACAGTTCTATGGGGAAGGAGATGAGAGATGTTGGAGTAAGTCATAAAGTATATGGAAACTATTTGTGAAGTTATAGGGAATGCTGGAGGTATCAGCCACCAGAAGAGGGAATACATGCACATGCTTGTGTGAAATGAGCTCAGCTCTCAGGAATCCACACTGTAGGAAAGTTGACATGAAATCAGCATGGGAGGGTTTGAGCTTTAGAGCAGGACCCAGCCTTAGGGTTCTCTGCAGGGTCAAGCATGACAGAGGGCTAAAGGAGAGCCTATGGGAAGCTTTTTCTAAATGCACTTGTCCTGGTACGGCTAAAGGAAAAAGATATTCTGGGGGGCATGGCAACTACAAACAATTATGCCAAAGGAGCATCATCTCTTAATGTCTATCTCCATTGGGCCTCAGGCATGGGGGAGTCCCCATTTGATCTCCTACTGCATACAAGCCTTCTCCAGCAGGAGTGCTTCCAGGATTTCCTGCCTCTCCAAGGGCTTTCCCATTACGCTGCTGCACAGAGGCATCCAGCCTCGATTTTGTCAAACCAGCTCCTTTGGCAGTGTATACCTCCTCTGCCCCCTCCCAAAGAAAAAGGCTAACAGGAGGATATGTATGCTCCCTAGGCTCCTGTTTGCTGACAGCACTCTTCAGAAAGGCTTAATGTTGCTTGACTGCAAATGCTGCTTGCAAGGCCTGGCCTCCCACCTGATTTTCTCCCAGCAGTGGCTGGCTGTGACTGCCTCTGATCAGCATGAGCTGTGGACCCTGGAATGGCCACAGCAGTCACTGTAACTTGGTTTTGAAGGATAAAGTTGCACAGCAGGGCAAACTCTTTTCCACCAGTCTTCTAGCTGTGGGAGACCAAATTCTACCACATTGACACGGAAATTATGTTTTTTCCCAACATCCTCATCTTGGTTTAGACCACTTTACATAGGGAATTTCCCCCACCTGAAACAGGCTCATCCTCCCTCTACCCTGCAGTGCCCTAACTCTGTGATGAGAGGGAGTGATCTGTATCTTACCACAGGGTAGGCAGAGTCGTACTGGAAGGGAGATCACCCATTCCTTTTGCAGGAAAGGTTGTGAGGGACATCTGCATCAAAAACTCCTCCATCAGGATCAGCATGCATCCTAATGATGCCTTTAGTCCGTACAAGAATGAAAAGAGGCTCCCCGTTCTCTTTTGCCTCTCCCCTTCCCAGAATGTGAGACTCATTTTTGGAGTTCTCCTTGTGGTCATATTTCTTATTGACTGAAGCATTGGCTCCTCTCTCCAAGCAGCATGTGTGGGTAGCCTGGTCTGTTCCCCACCTGGAACAGAGCTTTTGTGGCAAGACAAGGCCTAGAGGGTTTGCCTGAATATATCATGCCAGAGGATCTCAAGTTGTTAGATGAAGGCTTTTGGTGATTTTTTTGCTTTTTCACTTTTAAAATTTTATTAAGAACCTGCAGGAGCAGCTACAGGAACACTGCAGAAATTCCGCAGCCGATGGAAAGAATAAGCATGTGTTAAATCTCAAGAAAGCTTAATGGCAAGCAGAGCTGGAGTGGGAGTGTGGGGGAAAGGAGGGCATCCAGAATACTGGTTTGAAGTCATGTTTCCACTGCCACGTGGGAAGGATGTGACAGAGAAAAACGGTGACATGGTTATTGCATCAGATACCCCAAAGTGGAAAAAATGATGCATTAAAAAAACCAAAAAGACTACACTGTATTGTCCCATTCTACTGATGTCTCTATGTCCTGAAATTCCATATCATCATAACAAGTGTCTTCTGCTCAGCCTCACATGGCACTAGTGAGGCCCCCATTCAGCAGTGCCTGGCCAGTGTCAGGACAAAGAACAGTGCAGATGGATTATCAGATGGGTGGAAGTTGCTGGCACCCTCTCATAGGGCTGAAGTTTAAATGAAAGTTTTTCATGTGTGTTCCAGTGTAGTGAGATCCAGTACACCTCTGGAAGATATTCCTTGATGAAGACAGGACAAGGCTGGGAGAAGAGGCCAAGACAGCTGGGAATATTTGGCTACGAGAAAAGATGGTTAAGCGAGGATCTTACCAAAGTGTGTCAATACCTCATGGGGGTAGGGAGCAAAGGAGATGCAATCATACTCTTCCCAGTAGTACCAAGTGACAGGATGAGAGGCAATGGTCACAATTTGTAACAGAGGACATGAAAGTAACTTTTTCACTGTTAAGGTGGTCAAATATTGACATAGGTTGACCAGGGAACTTTGTGGAGTCTCCATCCTTGGAGACATTCAAACTAGACTGGACATGGCTCTCAGCAATCTGCTCTTTTGCTTGAGCAAAAGGGTGGACTGGACACTCTCCTGTGGTGCCTTCCAACCTCAACCGTTCTGTGTTTCTGCTTTTCATTCCACATAGTCCTGAAGGAACATACTGTGAGCATATTTCTTTCCCCCTCACAGTGCTATCTCATCTGAACCCCAGAATTCCT
Source organism: Nicator chloris (assembly GCA_013400495.1). Taxonomy (NCBI): domain Eukaryota; kingdom Metazoa; phylum Chordata; class Aves; order Passeriformes; family Pycnonotidae; genus Nicator; species Nicator chloris. The sequence goes on along the minus strand of WAAE01012105.1, from coordinate 66,443 downwards.
CTGTACTAAATATCAGCTTTTTGATGCTGGCTATGCAAGGTCAAACAGATAAGGACTAAGCTGGGAGGAGGCTATCATGGCAGACAAGAATGTAAACTGTTCAGCTTATTGCAGCGTGAGTCTCAGATTTCCTTTTTAATTTTGCATGCTTCATTCCACAGACTAGTGTAGGGGAAGAGACGGAGACAGGCCTTACATGGCTGTGATCTAGATCCTGCATCCCACAAATGACTCTCTGCAAGTCCACAGGCAGTGCCAGGAACTGTTACCTATTTGCCTTTTGCAGGCTCTCCTACTGTTTTTCCCCTCTCAGACAAAAGTAGTTTTTCAAGTTCCCTAGAAAGGTAAATAAGAATCTAGAGCTGATGATCCTAGGTGAGCTCCTTGGTCAGGCACAATCCCTTAACTGAGCAGAGCTCCCTCTGGCCCCCCACCCCCTTTCTGTAATCCTGGTTGGGCTCCCAGACTCGGGCAAATTCATCAGTGGCTCCTAATGATGACACACACTCCTGCAGGTGATTACTGATGTGAAGCACCACAGCAGGAGATGCTGAGATTGGGCAAAGAGAGGAAATAAGCCAGTTCTTTTCCTTTGGGTAGCTCAAGCTATTCAAGCGCTGGATGCTCTAATTCACTAATTCCTATTTGAGTTGCTTACATCACATTACTGCTCTGAAATGTACTTGATTTAGTTTGGAAACTGTTTGTTTCATGTTAATGAGGGTAGAGCAACAGACACCACTGTGGGCTTTAAAGGCCCTCATGCCAGAGGCCCATGAATAATCTAGGGGAAAGGTGAGCTCATGAGCTCTCCACATCTAAGGCTGCCCAATGGTCTAGCGAGGCACAGCCCTGCTCTGACCCCTCAAAGCCAGAGCTTTGGGCAGGCCAGCAGGACCAGCAGTGAGCACCACCACAGCCTCATGCCTCAGGAATTGGTTGCCACAGCCTTTGTTCTAGGCTGATGCTGACTTGAAAGGCTGCAACCCTTCGCTCCTCCCTGGCTGCTACAGGTCACAGGGGTGATGGGAGACGTTGGCTGCCTTTTGCAGCCTCCGACTGAACACTGTGTGTGAGCCACAAGGACTGTGATTAAATCTCTGCTCTGAGCAGTGTTCTGAGGCCATACTGGTATCTAATTACATTCTCCACTTCTGGCAGCTGAGGAAATGAAGATCTGCCTGTGACACTGCCTGTGGTAAAAGGGAGGGAATAGGAAAGAAGAGTGATGCCTTCAAAACATCAGCTTCAGGTGCTTCCCTTGACCTTGGGTGTCCTCTTCTGTCAGCACCTGCAGCTGGGATGGGTGCTCAGCCTGGAGTGATGATCTTCCTCCCCCTGCTCTTGTTATCCTGGTGGAGGTGAGGGGTTCGTTGGAGCTGTAGTCACCTGTGGCCAGGCTGTTCCCAGGCAGCTACAAGGAGCAAGGTTGTCCTGCGGTGGCACAGAGTAGGAGCTGCACATTGAAGGTCTTGGCAACTCGAGGTCCTCCGAGATGCACCTGGCTGGAGGAGGACCCTGATTGCATAGGGCTGTCTGTCCTAGAGGACTGAAGGAAGGACCTCCTGACAGTATGGCTGGCTGCCGTAGTAGGGTAGGTCTACCCTCCACCCCTAGTAACTGTCTGCTTCCAGTTCTGGTTTTCTTTTGTCACATGGCTACAACTCTTAATTTTTTTGTGAACCTGTTGCCATTTCTCTGTTCCCCAGGACCAGTAGCAGCTCCATAGGCACGTTTCTGGTGGCAGGGAGGGAGGCCGACTTTCTACTATGGGGCTGTACAAAGGGCTAAATCCTGTGACCCAATGCCATGGGGAAGAAAGTCATTACTAATCCCTACCATATAGCGGCTCCGCCTGCCCAGCAGGATCAATGGCGCCATCTCAGCCCCATTATGTTGACTCTGAATCAGCAAGGAACGCCTAGGAGCCGGGAGGAGAGGGCTCCTCCCTGTGTGGGGTACTGTTGCCTGCCTGTGGGACAGTCAGGGCCTCCTTTCCTCGCCCCTGATTTTGGAAGGGGCGATGAAGTGCTCGGTGGTTGCTTCTGCCCACAGGCTAGCCCAGAGCCTAGAGCAGGAGGCAGGGCAGAGACCCTGCCAGGGTGTGCCAGGCTCACCTGCCCCAGGAGCACGGGGCGAGCACGGGAGCTGCGCACCCTCCCAGCTGAGGCCAACCAGCTCTTCTGGCAGGTAGAGGCAGGGCAGGGCTGGATCTTGGAGCCATTTCCAGGGAGCAGCTGCCTCTTTGCCCCAACATTCACACAAGTCTGGGAATCCAGGATTTAGGAAAGGGTCGCCCATCTCTCCCTGTGCTGCTTGCGAAAACAAAGGGCGACGGCTTTTCAGACTATACCATTTAAGGAGTTCCCCAGTTTAGTGAACCTCGGCTGACCTCAGGCCATACCGAGTTTCCAGCTCAGCAGAGCAGCGTTTCAGCTGAAAGCACGCAGCCCAAAACTTCCCTCCTTGCATCTGGGGAAGTGGGGGGGCTGCTGGAGCATGGGCAGCCAGTGACAGGACACAGGAACAAAGGTGATGTCGGTTACTGACTCTCGGATGTGGCCAGATCCCTTCCTAGCAAGGATGTTGCAGTCCGACTGGATCAGCTTGAATGCGAAGCAGCTTCAGCAGCTTTTGGCAGGCCCTGGGTCAAGGAGGATGGGCGGGTGCCAGGCCCATAGCGCCACGGGGTGCTGCGTGTTGGGGCTCAGGAGCAGCGCCCCAGCAATGCAATGTTTACAAAGGTGAGAAACATTATTAACATGCAATATGCTCCTCCTGTTGTTTCAATAAGATCGAGGCGTGTACAGGAGAGCAAATGTGTGTACATACATGCGCACACACGTGCACTCGCAGCAGCTGGTGCGGGATATCTCTCGGTGCAGCATTATTCCAGCCAGGCTGCAGTCAATACTGACAAATGCAGTATACGTCCCGTCTTGCCCACAGCAGTGAGGGAGCTGTGGCAGGCTCAGTGCTTTCCTCCCTCTTGTGAAAGATCTGGGGTGTTTTCAGCAGTGTGGGGAGCTCGGGTCCCAACAGTGCACGGTCGTGCTGCTGCACCAAGAGAATTGGAGGGGAGCGACTCCCATCCCGGCGCCTTCCTCACCACCAATTCACCACTCTGTGCTCTGCCCTCTCGGCGTGCTGCAGGAGACAGGGACTCAGATTAAGAAGAAGAAAAAAAGAGAAGAAGAAGAAAAAAAAAATAGCATGTGAGATCATATAATTAAAGATGGTATCAGAATGTCTAATTAGGATGACTGAGAGAACTTGGCTGGGAGACGCAGCCAAGAGCTGAGTTAGTGTGTTTGCCAGTCCAAAGCTCCTTAACAGTAATTAATCCTTAAATGTCCAATTGTTCAGAGTTCAAGGAAACACCTCCTACTACTGTACTTTGTGTTCCTGTTAAGCAAGGAGACACAGCAGGGCGTGTGCCCTTATTCTGTAAGAGCGACACGCCTAGGGGTGTTGTTAGGAACTAGACCGAAGGTTGAGTATAATTATTAACTACCTAAGAGTTCCCAGCATTGCACAATTACCCAAGCCGCCTTGCAGCTGTGCACTCGCCCTGTTTGGGTTTTGGGGTTTTTTTTTCTTTCTTTTTAAAATAGAAATGCTGAGCTTTAGCGGTGATATGTACAAATCCTACTGAAGTGTCATCTGCTCCCCTTCCAGTGTCCATTGTGCCACTGAGTTGGGATGCAGTAGTGGAGGGGCATGAGGGCAGCACATATACCTATATCCACACTGTATGGCAGTCTGTGCCCTTCATTGAAACTCAATAGGCTTATTTACATCATTTGCAAATTTGACCCAGAGATTTTCCCCTTGTTTTGATGCTGTCAATGACTCTTGCATTAACATAAAAGCCTTGGCTGTTTACTCTGAGGGTTTTCATTCTGTTTGCATTTTTGAGGTGCGTTGTGTTGGGTTTTTTCCCTTTGCTAATATTAAGCAAGGGAAAACCTGGAGGAAAGAAGCGTAGGTTTGACACGGTAGGTGAACTGATCTGTTTGTCCTGCTACAGGGCTTCTGCCGTTGTCAGACCCTCATTGAGGCGGTCACTGGGATGACTGAGAAGGCTGCTGAGGTGTGGGCAGCTGGTTCTGGCCGCAGCAGGCAGGTGGGTTTGAGGAGCAGAGGCACCGCTGTTTGGTGCCTTCAGGAAAGCCCAACTCAGCAGCGGCATCACAGCTCGCTGGCAGACAGGAGGGGAGATGTGTCATTTCCTCAGGTGCATCACCGTCTTTTAAGTCGTGTTTCTGTGTTTTTATCCTCTTCTTTTTTTTTTTTTTTTTAATTGACTCTTTCTGGTGGGCGGGGTGAGGGCCCAGCTGGGAGCCGGCCGGCCAAAGTCGCTTCTGCAGGGGATCATTAACTCGGGCGTCAGCCAAGGCCGTTTAGTGTTTATAAAACGCAGACAATTAAACACAGTCGCAGCCCTGTAATGCTATAATTGGAAAGCAGACTGGGACCATGTCCACCGAGAGGGACCGGCTCCCCGGCACCGAGGAGGGATGGGCAGGGCTGTGCTCCTCTTCTTTCCCAGCCAGACTCGGACGGGGCCGCTCCGTGCAAGCGCCCAGGCGGGAGGGTCCCGGCCCTGCCGAGCCTACATGCTAGGGACGTGAAACAAAGGCTTGGGAGGGAAACAGAGGAAAAAGAAGGGACTTGCCCGAGGCCAGCTGACAGCCAGGAGCTGGCTGGGTGCCTGCCTGGCTCCCTGGGCTCAGACTGCAGTGTGTCCCTGTGGGTCCGTGGTAGGGATAACAGCATTGCTTCGACAGGCACGTATCAGGGCATGAAGGCCCTTCCCCTGCCAGGCCACCACATGGGGGAGGGTGAAGGGACTGGTGATTGCCTCCTCGGGATTTGGAAATAGCTATTCACTGAGCCCTGGGCTCCAGCCTGGCTTCAGGGTCACAGTCAGTGGCGAGTGGGGTGGTTGGGGCTGTTCCCGGATAATACAGTAGTCCTGCAACCCAGCCTCCACCCTTAGCCCGTCTAGTGCTGCAGCACCAAATGCCATTGATGGCTGTTCCCCAGCAGTGGCTGAATGGCCACTGGGAGCTGCATCAGGCAGCTGTTGAACTCACTGTCCAAGTCTTCTGTGAAGTCTGGCAAGTGAGGAAGATGCTGAGTACTGGATTGGGATTGCCATAGCCCTGCTCCAAGCTCTGCAACTGACTCACTGTTTCACCATGAGCACATCACTTCACCTTTTTGTGACTCAGAATTTTCATCTATCAATTAGGGATTTATGAGGTTTAATTAAGGTCTGTGAAGCCCTTTGAGATCCTCACTTGAAAGATGCTGTGCAGGCATAAAGGGCTGTATGCAATGAAGAAAACAAGAGAAATTAAAAGCTCCAGACGAGAGGGAAGAGAGGGCAGGTTTCCCACTGCTTGGTCTCCCAATTACATGCTCCTTGTTAGGATGGCAACCTCACTTTAACCTGTGGACAAACGAACTTGTTCACCCCTTCTTGCAGCAGACAGGCGATGACGTGCAGCAGTGTCTTACTCATTAGTTAGCCTTCAGTCATCTTTCCAGAAGTATGAGCAAACAGGGAAGGGGGAAGGGAGCAAGGGCGGGTGAGGAGTATGAATTCCAGAGAAAAGGGAAGTATCAGAAAGCAAGCTAGGATGTGCAAGGGCCTTTATCACTGCTGTTGAGATCTAGCTTTGCTTAGTAACAAACAGGAACAGATTTCATCTGTCCCTAGAGGTACGTGCCCTGGAGCAGGGAAGAGCTGATGAATTACAGCAGAGAGGAAGCAAGGGAGTCTTCTTATGCAAGGCGTCTCTATCAGTGTCAGAGAGGAGGTAGATTCAAGGAGTTTGAGGGAAACGTTTGAGCTTAGCTAAATGAAAAGTTGTTTTATCTATGTTTTTTAAGGTAAAGGCCTTGTTTGCAGAAGCCATGGAACACACTCTGAAGCTTGTGCTTAAATGTAGGCATAAGCTTAAGGCTTTTGCTGAATTGGGACATGCCCAAATTTATTTAGGTGCTTGATGGAAACCAGGTCTAAGGGCTGGGCATCTTACAGCAGTGATATTAGCAGGACCTCGAAGGCCCCCCAGGAGCCACAGAAAGCAGTAATATGTGAACAGCCGTGCTATACTAGTCATAGGGACAGGTTGACCTGGGGGAGGAATGGGCAAAAAAGCAAGCTCCGTCTCCAATCTTTATTTTCTCCTTTGCTTGCAGTACAAACAACCCTGTGGAAGCAGGCTCCAGTAGGTGTGGTCTGTGTATGCACTCGTGGGTGTGCCTCTTTGTTGTGTTAAAAGGACCATTCCTCACCTGAAAGCAAGTTTCCAGGTTGTCACTGACAGTCACATCACAACTCGTGACCCCTCCCATCCCCCACCTGCATACCTTCCCTCTTATGTAAGAAAAACAGAGATGCCTGTTGAGATGAAGCCCAAACTAGTCCCAGGTTTGGTGTCTGCCTTTGTTCCACGCTGATCTGGGACCCCTCTGCCTGTCTTTCTTCTGAGCTGCCAGCGAAAACAGATGCATGGTAATTGCTGCTGGCTAGAACAGCCCCCTGGATCAGAGCAGCCATCCTCACTCTTCTCTTTCTCTCCCAAGAAAACTTCCCCCAGTCCATCCAGCTCTCCTTAAGGTTTCTTAAGCTTTCTATTGGGCTGGCTGGTCTGCTTTAACTCCATCTTTCTGAAACTGCCCCGAATTTGGCACAAAGTTTAGCATTAGTGAGCACTGTTTTGGAGTAAAATGGAATAATGACTTTCTGTGGCATACTTATGACACTCTATTAATATATCCCAAAAGAAATGTTTTTGTTGCAACTGCAGCAAAACTGTTGACTCATTATATGATCCACTCTAATTCCTCCAGATCCTTTTGTGTAGTACCGCTGCTTAACCAATTATTCCAAGTCATCCATTTGTGCACTTAACATCTCCTTCCCAATCATAGTACTTTGCTGTGTTTTTATTGAGTTTTATCCAGTTGATTCTGAGCAGCTTTTGCAATTTATTGAGATCACTTGAAATAATAACGTGCATGTTAATTGTTCAGAAAATCCTATGAACAGGCCCATGCCTGCACCTGTAGCTGGTTCCAGAACCCAACCTTTCCATCTTAAAAACAAAGGCCTCTAGCACTTGATGGCATTCTTGCAATATTCCGCTGAAATGTCAGGATGAAATGTGGTAGAGCTGTACATTTTGGAAGGCTCTTTCAATGGAAATATGGGATAAGAGCATCTGTTCAGCTGGCAGTGGCTTTTGGTCTCTGATCATCTAGCATTGGTTTGAATCACTGTTATTTTCTGTATTATTTCTGGTCTTCAAAGCATGCAGTTGCTGAAAATATGCAAGCTTGGAATTGGCTTCTGACTGTGAGGGAGGATGTTATGGTATACCTGGACACACGCAGGTCACATCAAGAATCCCCTGGCCTGGACTTCTCATCCTAAGGGCTGGAGGTACGGCTCCACGGCCTTGGCATTTTTTTCCCCACTCTCAGCCGAAGAGTCAGGATACTCGTTGTGTTCAGGAGTGAAAATATAGGAATTTGGTGTCCTCTGGTGGCAACTGCGAGAGTTACAGCTGGCTACAGCAGGCGTGAGCCTCCACACGCAGTTTGTCACTCAGGCCAACTGGCCACGTGCTCCAGTATCCAGAGCACTGATACCGCTTTCTGCCCTGCACTGTAAATATTTCTAGTCCAGTCTGGCTTCCGTAGTTTCTGTATGCTCACCCCTCCTATTTACTTTATGCCCATTTACTTGCTCCCCTTTCTGGAGTGCTGAGCTCTGTGTGACTTCGGGTTTAAGATTGACTTGATGGTGTTTGCTTGCTGTTCTCCCGTGATTTCTTTGCCTCACAAAAGGAAATTTAGTTTCTGTAAGCAACTCTTCACAGTCACTGAAGGCTTCAGCTGCTTGGCCTTGCATGATCCCTTCATAAAAGAAGTGTGTCTGTGTCCAAAGGCATTTCAGCCCAGTTCTCTAAGCACTGAATCTCTTACCCATGGGCTTGCCTCAATGCAGTTCCACTCCTCGGGTGAAAGAACTGGTGAGCAAGAAGACACAGAGCACCTGGACAGCCCATGTTTGGCTCTTTTAGCCACAAAACAGGTGAGAGCAGATCAGAGCATTGCATAGATGGTGAACACTACGATGGGAGGACGTTTGCCACAATTTGTGTTGTGTGAAGTATGTGAAGGGAGCACACCGAGCCGTATGCTCCTAGCTCCATGAGCTTCTGCTGCTAATGGATGAAAACTGAGCAACCCTGAGGGCTGTAGAGTGTAAAAGTCTCTAAGAGTTTGGTGCTAATGCAGCCAAAAAGGTCAAACAGTTATATCCCATATGGGGAAAAGCAGCCTTACTTCCTCTCCCCGTCTCAATCGCTCTGCTACTGCTTTATAGTCTTCTCTTTTTCAAGAGCAGCACAAGTATTAATGATGCAAAAGGAATATAGCACATCTGGGGCTGGCTCACTGAGGTCAAAGGAATACGTTTTTTGACACGTAAATACAGACTGAGAAACGAACTTCTGCAGGGGAGTCAGGATTAAACAAAGGATTTTTAGGATGTGCATGGGTGGACTAGCAAGTCTGGGACACTGTGGCACCTAGACAGGCTGACCCCACAGAGTCTATATGTTGCACCTTCATGTGGGAAGAGCTTCAGAGAGTGCTGGAGAGTCAGGAGCTTCCCACACTGGCTGCTGCAATTACAGCTCTGGCTGAAAACAGAGCCCCTTTGTGGCATGAATACAAACAGCCAAAAGCTGTCACTGCTTTGGGAATTTTATAGCTTAATGGAAAAGAATGGGAGGAAGGGAATACTCATGTTTTCATTTTACTGAGAACCACAGCACTTAGAGGCTTCTTCAGTTCTCACTGGTGTTTATTTAGGTGCCTGATTTCCAAGCAAATCTTTGAGAATTAGGTACTTTACTGTGAGCATCAACGAACTCACCCAGAGACACGGGAAGGGAGCACATATTTTCTGGTGACTGCCATCAAATGCCATCACTCTATCAGAGGCAGGCAGACTGCTTCCCTTTTCTATCTGCCTTCCTGCCAGCACTGCTTTCTCAAGGCTGTGGTAGTGCTGGTGAACCCTCTCAAGTCTGTGGCTGTAAACAGGGCTCCCCAGAAATGAGCCTTATCTCCTGATTTGATAACCAAGGGGCCAACTGAGGAGGCCACAGGAAGTATCTGGTCCCCAGCATCCTGATGCTTACAGACTCAAATGAATCCTCATAACACAGAAAGTCAGTAAAAAGAGTCTTTAGCAGAGGATCTTTAAATCTTGGCTTCTGCTGTTCTCTGGCTGTTCAGAGTCCTTAGCAGCCTTGCAGCTGTCATCAGGCTTCAGGGGCTCCTGTCCCAAGGAGCTGGGAGGATTTCAGCCTATGGCATGATCTGCAGCCCGCCTGTATCAAAGGCCCAGAAGCTGCTAGAACAGGCAGTGAGGAGCAGTGCCGGCTTTTGCTGCAAAGGGCACACGGCGTTTTTGTGACAGCTCATGGGGATTGAGAGACCTGTGGCAGATAGGCAGGCTGGACAGCACCAGCCTCTCAGCAGGACTAAGCAGTCTGTGGAGATGGACTTTGGGCTGTACTTCGGTGCCAGCCACAGATGAGTGGCTGAAGGACTTGTGCCCTCAGCAAGCAATCTGTGTGGGAGGTTGTGGCCTACTTAAGGCACAAGGAAGAAAATTCAAGTTTCATTCAATTATTAACATTGGATAGGAGTTTTTGTTGTAATGTTGCTGCCTTCAGCTACTGGTGGGTGCTTGCAGGAGAGCACTGCCTCATAGCTCATCCAAAACATGGTATAATTGCAGTAGTGACCTTGCTTACTTCTGTACTTACTGCCACAGCTTAGATCTCTATAGCAGCTGTGCAGATCCTAACTATAAAGGTCAAGAGTCTAACCATGCGCTGAGCTTAGAAAAATTTAGGGAAGTGTGTTTGAGGCCTTGTGTTTGCATTTTTTTTAAACCAAGATTTCTTTTCTAAATCCATTTTAGAAATAATTTATATCCTCCTCTCCTGCAACTCCAAAAGCCTGAGTTTTTTAAAGGAGTGCACTAAGCATTACAAGGCCTTTTGCGCGCTCTCAGTAATCTGACCATACGCAGACCGGTGCTTTCCAGTTCTGCATTAACGTTGGTGTTCTTCTTTTCCTCGGAGGATTTGCACTCCCTCCAGCAGGCGGTAGCAGCCTCCTTCGAGCTGTGCAGCTCTCCTGCCTGCTGCCGCAGAACTGCTGCCCGATGATTCATGTCCCTGGCTGCCCCTGGCCTCACTTGATCTCCTCACCCTCTGCTGCAGGTCTGAACTCCCTTGTGGAGGAAGATCTTCTGTTTAGGTCCAGAGCATGCACTAAATTTACCAGCAGTGTGTATCACAGCAAGAGGAGGCAGCTGCACAACATCACAAGGACACATGACACGTCTTGGTGTCTTATATTATTTATTCCTAACGTTTTTGTAGCACGTTCATGTTCTACCCATCACAGATGGAATAATTCAGGGATATGCTTCCTAAATACAAAATTCAAGATCTAATGCCTTGTCAAGGCAGTAAGACTAGCTGAAGGAGTGACAGGTTGCCGACAGGCTCTATCTTCAAATGAAATGGAAACTCGGTCTGCTTTGTATTTCCACAAGAAGTCCTCTGCTATGCCAGTGTAATGTGATAGTTTTGTGGATGCAATTACCTTATCCACTGATATATGGCCTCTGCTTATTAGCAATTGAGTAAGCTGCCTCCATAACTTAGTACAAGTACAAACATCTTGGGTTTAATTATGAGTGATTGAGTGCTATGGAGTTTTTTGTCAACGTTTTTATTGTTGGGGTTTTTCTTCTTTTAATATGCAGCCATACCTTCATTATTTGTATTTTAAAACAGTGGTCTTATAGGTGAGGACTTAGATAAGGTTGAAAGAGTTTTTGGGTTTTGGTATTCTGTATGAATAAAAGAAATGCCAGTAAAAGCTCTGTTTAACAGAAGAGGTAAGGAAAAACTTAAAGGCAAGCTAAAAAAATCCCATGGCTTTCCCAGTTATGGCTCCCATACCAGGTATGAGATGTGAAGCTTTAGGTATATTATAAGCCACCTAAAAATGTAGCAATGAACCAAAGAGTTTGGCTAATATGCTTTAGCACTTATGTTTGAGTATCTGTTTGGGTGTTGCTGGCTTTAAAACTGTAACTGGGACTTGACTGTTTTTTTAGTGATGTTTTGCACTGTTGGGTGTAGACCTGTGAAACAGGTCCTTTGCTTGAGAACATGCCGAGGCACAAAACTTCTGCATTTCACCACCAATCTCACGCAAAGCTCTTCTGTGCCAGTTGTGTTATGAGCCCTCTCCATCCAGGGCAAGCGACAAGAAGACTCACACGATTCAGGCAGGGTTAACTACCAGGCCCAGCTAGCTCCTTGTTCCACCTGGGCAGCAGCAGGCACTTTAGGGAAGACACAAGATGTGCTGTGTTGATCATTAGGTAATCAGCTACATGGCTGCAGTTCCCTAGGGTATTCCTAAATGCCATCATCTGAGGGTTGGTTTATGGTCTGGATCTCTCCTTGCATTCTGTAGCTGTATCTAGCTTTGCCCTTGCAGTAATGGAAAAGCTTTAATTTGTCTCTGACACCTTCTATATCTAATAGAAAATTCTCTCCTCCCTTTTGCAAACTTTTTTGATCTTTGCTGCCACTTGTTATTTGCTATTCAGTGTAGGAGCTATTTTGATGCTTTGGTGGTGGGAAGGAGTGTTTATAAGAGATTTACAAGCCTTGAAGTTAATGCTGTTTTGCTTCTGGAGCATGTCACAGTGTTTAAAGGCTAAACTTACTCTTGAATCTGTGGTTTATGGCAAATGAATGAATGAACGCTACCTTCCTTTTCATCTTTTGCTTGGTGTACAATGAGGAAGAGGCTTTCTGGGATTTTAAACACTTCCAGGTCTTTAAGAAGTCTGTTTCTCAGACTTCTGATAGTGAGGGCTTTCCCTTGAGCAGTGAAGCAGCCACAAACCATTTTATGTAATGACAAAACCCACCAAAGGTAACTCCCATCCGTGCTGAGACTGTGCAATGCCACCTTGACTGAGAGGTGATAATGGTCCTGAGCAGCCTCACCCGTACCTCCCTCATTCTGACCAGGTGCTTGGGAGTTCCACTGCAGCTCAGCCCAGGCAAGGCCTTGCTGGTGTGGTGCTGTGCCCTGACAGTGAGTAAGACCTGAACTTTTCATTACCTTATTTGTTGAAGGAGTTTGGGTGTCGAACTGTTTCAGGTGTGAGACCCCCAAGCAGAATGAGCTCATCACTCTTAGACTTGAACATGCAGCTGTGTCTGAGGTGAGAAGCCCTTTGTGCTCGTATGTTTTTGCTGAGTTGAGGGTGGAGGAATGCTTTCCTCTGTCTATGTGCATGCCTCCTTGCACATTGCTCTGAACAATAGCTGTTCATGGTCAGAATTAATATAGCATTCCTGGTTTTTGAAAAGTGAAATGAGCACAAGATCCACCTCCAACGTGCTGCTTCTAAGAATGTCAAATTTCTGTTATGAAACAACAGAAAACCAAAATAAACAAAAAACCCCTTTGAAGGATGGGTTAGACTGCCTGAGTTGGGCGTGTTAGTGGCTTATTTAAGCATTTAAAGCTCTTTGCTTAAACAGACTCCCATTATTCATGTAGGAGCTCTCTCTGGGTGTCTGTGGGCTTGGAAGAGGCCAAAGGTCACTCTGCTGTTTTGTGTGAGGACAGCAAGCTGCTCTTCAGGGGTTTGACCCTGACACTGTAAGTGAGGCATAGTGGCAGTCTCACTGGGCAGTGTTGTATCACAGTCTAGCTGGCATTCCTGCACACTCTTTGACTCTGCAGAGGTGCCTGTGCTACTGTAATAGTGTCACAGCAAGGGGTTTGGAGACCTGTGCAGTGTGAGGGCAGAGTTACTGGTCCTGCTTGTCTGGCACTGCTCTGTCTTGGCAGATGCTGGTGAGGCATAACCCAGTGAAGGAAAATCCGCCAGAAGAGGAACTAGTGGAAGAGAAACAGGCACAGCATGAGTCTGGTTGAAGGCAAGAAAGCAGCACAGGTAGGGAAGGAGACAAAAGGAAGAGCACAGCCTTCCTCTTTGGGTGGGTGTGGGCTGCTATATAAGGTTGAGTTGTCCTTGTTGCCCCAGGAGCAGAGGCTCCTTCCTTGCCTGGCAGCGGCAGGCTAATGCCAAACTAATGTGTTATGTATTGCCTGGAAGAGCCTTGACCCTGCTGGAAGCTGACTCATGTGATCTTGGTCCTTACATTTGCTGAGAACTCCCCTGAGAAATGGCCACCTCTGTCCGAACAAGTGAGAGAAGCTGTGCCCCTTCTTTGACCCTTGGATGGGCAATGAAATGAGATATCATTGTCATTTTGCTTTCCAAAGGTAGAAGCTAGTAAGTTTTATGGCTGCTGAGTTATCAACTTTTAAGATATAAAGGAGAAAAAGGAAGAGAATTTCTTTCTTTTCAGCCTTAACATCTAACACACAGCACTCCAGGATTATCAGTTCATAGAGGTGGTTACCATGAAGCTATTGTTAGGTGTGCTGTTCCTTTGGTTGCTCTTCTCAGAAGGTAAGTTTTGGAAGGCCCTTTGAAAATTTGCATTGCACAGTATTTGGGAACCTCTATTTTTAGTTGTTGAAAGGTGGGTGTATAGCAGGAATTTTAGAAGCAGGATGAAGAAAATCTGTGAGTAAAACTGTGATCTTAAATGCAGTTTTTGGCATGTTTGATCATTTTTTGGTGAAGATGTATGCATTGGTTTGCACTGTCCTGGGGATAGATTGAGTCTTAGGCACTGAAGCATTCTGGTGAGAGAAACATCACCAAATAATTAGACTAGCAGTGAGATCTGTGCCAAAATGGTGTAGAAATTAAAGAAAGGAACAGAGATTTTCTCTGAATTCCTATGATCATCTTCTTTTCAGTGACAGAAGATTATGTGAATGGTTAGTCAGCATCCTGGCATTCCAGACATTGTTCAGATTTCTGTAATATTTGGGGTAGCGGGGAGCCCTTGTTCCTTATACTGAGTCTCTAAAATCCATATTTGGTGCCAATGACAGTTTTGTAGGTGCTTAAGACTGAAAATGCTGAAAATTGGCTTTATTGGCTCTGTGCTTCAGGTCTCTGCCCGTAAGAAAATCATGATAACTACTGATAGTGTTTTACCTTAGCAGTAGGCTGTGATGATCACTATCTTCAGAGGATTATAAGGTGCTCTGATAAATAATAAACTGTTCCTGCAGTAATCAGAAGAAATTATCACATCTGAGCTTTTTAATTTAGGGAAAAATATGCATGGTGGCTGCAGTTCCTCTGAAAACTTTATTCAGGAAAAAAGATGTTTGATTGATAGCAGCCTATAAGGATGGTTTGTTGAAACAGATTAACTGTAAGAGCAAGGGAGGAAGGAGTTAGAATCTTTCTATCAAATTTTGTGAGAATTATCTGAAAAATAATTCCCTTTTATGTCAAGAAAATTGAAAATACAAGTTAGAATTATTCAATGGTATAGTAAGGGAGTAGCTACAATACTGGGAGTAGCAGGAGTTTAAAAAGTCATCCTATGGAAAGTGTAAACCCAAAACAAACTAAGAAAACTGAAGAAGTTAAAATTTTATCGGCCAAGCTAAAAATTAATCTGAAGAGAAACATGAATCATTGTTGAAGGAATGAAAACTAATAAATCCTTTTTGAAAATTTTCTGAAACATGGAGTCTGTAGGACTGACTGATGTATAAAAGAAGGCTGAAGCCTGACAAATTCTTTTTTTGTTTGGTGGCCTTGCATAACAGCTTAAAAAAGGCCTTGCACTCCAAGCCTTTCAGCACGGTACAAGAGGAGTAATGACCAAATCCTTGAACAAACTGATGACAAATAGTAAAAGAACTGCCAGGATTAGATGATGTCCACCCAAGGGAATGAGCCAAGCAGAAATATGAACATGTCAATTTTATTAACTGTGATGTTCATATTGATCTGTGTTGGGATGTGGGCTCTGCACACGTTCAGAAGTGGTCTGGATAAGGGTGGATTCTAAGTTGCTGATGCAAAGCTATTCAGGATGTTGAGAATGAAAATTTAGACTAAGTTTCCCCCTTATATGTTACTCTTATCTGTGTGTGCTCTACAGTGAACTCTGAATAGATACTGCTTGACCCCAGAACACAACTGTCTGAAGATATCAGTGCTAGTGATAGTCAGAGAGAAATTATTTCAGATGTTAGTGAGAGAACAACATAAAAACCACGTTGCTGCTGCTGTGTACAGGGCCATGGTTCACGTGCATCTTGACAGTGGTCTGGATTTTTCATCTCCAAAAAGATGTAGGAAAACCTAGGAGGAGGATACTGGGGGAGAGTGGTCAGTCTTAGGAAAAAATTTCAGCATGAGGTCAAAGAAACTGACTCTTCAGCCTGGAAAAGAAGGGATAGGTATGTGATAAAGACATAGAGCCGCATACAAAATGGAAAATTTTGCAGAAACGGGAATGACTACTCTTTACAAGAGCAATAAGGAAACAATCAGGTTATTAACAAGTGAGAAGTACTTTTTTCCAACATGTAATTGAGTGATGAAGCATCTTTTGCCACAGGTCTTGGGGAAAGCCAGAAGTGTGAAAGTATTAGAAAAACAAATAGGCAAATCCGTGGAAGAAAGACGACAGGGAGTTCTTCAACATTAAGTAATTGCTTGCTCAGGGAGCACAATAGTACAGATAGTTGGGAGAATAGAAACTGGAGGTATAACTGTACTTTCCTTATTCTTTGCCTAAGCATCTGCATTTGGATATTGTCAGAGGCGAAATCCCAGACTAGATAGACTTTCAGTCTGACACATTTTAACTGTTCCTCCAACTCCCTGAGTCCTGGAAACTGGGACTGCATCCTCTTTCTCTCTCAATATAATCTAAGGAACTATTCTCAAATATAGTTGAAATTAGTGTTAAAATTCTCAGATACTGAGTTCCTGCAGTAGATTTGTGTGATGCAGACAAGTCCCTCATTGCTTTTGCCTCCAGTATCCCGAACAGAGTTGGGGTTCTGGTTATTGCCCCAAGTAAAGCACCATCAAAAACCACGTATTGAACAGGCAGAAATGTTTAAAATATGTCACACAACAACCTGGAAACTGTCTCAGCCTTCTACAGAGTACTGTAAAAATAACATAAATTTGCAAATATCTTATGGCTGAAACCCAAGTAGGGGAAGAAAACCACATATAGAAGTTGCTGCCAGTTATTGAATGTGGTCATGTAGTGTGGCACAGGTGACAGGCTGAGGCAGTTATGGGGAGCAGTAGTGGCTTTGTGTCACTGCACTGACCTGTGTGCACAGGCACCCGTGTCCCCAGAGGCTGCCCAGAGCCCCCTGCCCGTGCCAGGCACGTCTCCTTGCAGCATGAGCACCACTGGCTGCCCTACACCCAAGGATGTCTCACCTGCTGGACTGAGCTGGCTCAGCTCTTGCTCTGTCATTGACACAGAAACAAAGGTGTACAAGCCAGAAGTACTCAGCAGGGCTAAATATTCAAAAAATAGCTCCTGACTGTTAAAGGACAATTATTCTAATTCTGTATAAAACTTGCTGGATGCTGATGGCTTCAGTGGGGCAAGCAAGAACAGCCGAGAGTGTGCTTTGAAGTTCAGCTGACCTAGGCTTTGTGGCTATCTTTGTAAATTTTAGAATGAACCAAAATCTATTTGTATAAATTCAAGTGTATGCTCAAGGAAGGAGAATAATGTTTACTGAAACATCTATAGGCCTGACTCCTGGCTCCACAGGCTCTTTTGTCTGCCACCACTCTACTAAGAGAAGAAATTGCAGCTGTTTCTGTATCACTATTGCAAACTCTCAACAGTGTCATGCTGGTCCCAGCCTGTGGAACATGTAGATTAATGTGAATGGCCCTGTCTAAGGAGTTTCACCTTGTACATGTTCAAACTACTCTAAATTTGGACAGAATAAGCACTGTATGAAATGTGCTGAAGAGGAAAACAGGTAGGGAAGGCCTGTGGAGGATGGGGTTGTTTGAGGGGATCCACAAGCAGTTCATCATCTGTTGCTGTAAATCCATCACATTCTACTATTTTCAAGAGATCTCACCTGCTTATAATAACTAAAAGGTTTTTTAGTATAGGAAAATCAAAGAAAATATGTTTGGTTGTTGGGATGAGCCTTATCTTTGGATAGTAGGGCAGATGAGAAAGGTGCCTCCTCTCTGGATTCTCTGCTTTTAGATATATTAAGTCTTATGAAGCCTTTTTTCCCTAAGGTAAAAAAATATAGCATAACCCTTTCTTTAATGTTTTTAAGGTAATGGAGATGATCAGGAAGAATATGGGAAACTAGAGGTAAAGTATGAGTACAGCTTTCTTTCTCTTTTTTTCTGTTTTCAATACCTATCATTACCTACCGAGCTGTTGCTTCCTCTGAGGCAAGCAGAAGAAGAAAGAATACAGCTTGTTGCTCTAAACTGCTTCTGCAAAGAAATGAGTCAGCAGTGTGATAGTGCAGCTGCAAGATTACAGAATGTAATCAGGAAATGAGGTTTTCTCCGAGCAATGTTTGTTATTAGGTTGCATATCCTTTACGTAGGTTGTTTGTGGTTAGCACTTTTTCCTAGATGCCCTGTTGCTCTTTTAGAAACACAGGATTAAACTCTGCTTTGCTTTGTAATAGTCAAAGTGTCTGCACCATTAAAGTCCTCCAGCTGGGCACTAGGGAGTGTGTGGGGACCATGGTGGCTCTTGTCACTATACAGCTTTCACCTTTAGCTATTGGTGATGGTCAGACAGCCACTCATGGTCCTTGTGATGAGGGAAGCTCTTGCCAAGTCACCTGGGGGGGAAAGGATTGCCCTTCATGTCCCTTTAAAGCACTTGACGTTGGGCTGTGCCTACCATAAGGATATAGGATGGCATTAAACAATGCTCCTGCTGGTACTGAGCTGTCTCTCACACTGAGTGAATAACATCACTCACATCCTTGCCTTCTCTGATCACATGGCCAGGTGTTGTTAAGGAGCCAGAATTGGTCCATTCTGCCTTTCCTGTTGCCTATTGGAGATGTAAGGCTTTGTTGTGTCAGTTGGGTGCCCCTTGGCACACAGAGATGCCTGCAGTAGCTGTCCTTATGACCTCTTCCAGATTAAGCTGTCCCTGCAGCAATGGATGTGACAGGACATGTTCAGCACATTTCATTGCTTGCTCAGGCCCAGTGCTGGGGAAATCAGTAAGAAAAAATGAGCAGAAAGTGTCAAATTCTAGAAGAGTTAACTGAAAATGCAGCTGTCTAAATCTGTGTTCCCATGTATTTCTAACAGAGGTGTAATTGTTCTTTGAAATGGTTTACATGAGTAAAATCTTGATTCTGTGTGAGAATGCAGCTTGTAAGACCCCTCATTCCACAAATTTCCTTGTTAGATCTAAGCAATCAACCATACTTATTTTTTTATGTCTAAGGCTTTAAGAAGCTTGCAGTTTTCATGTGAGCAGGCCATGTTCCCTGACACACCTTCATCTTCAGGTTTGTGTTTGATATCTCTGCAGAGGCTTTCCCTCACAAAATTATTTGAGAATGGGCTGGGGCAGAAATCAGCTGTTTGTGGGGATGCCTATGTATGAAAAGGACTGAAGTGGAGCTAGGGGAGCTAGGCTTTATAAAGGCCTTAGTTTTTTATTTCACTTATGATTATTTTTCTACCTTTGTTTCTTCAACTGATTATTTGGGATGCCACTATTATTTCAATCACTCTCAGCAGTGTTTTTTGATCTTTTCTTCCTTGATGGTTGAGCATTTCAGTGCCCCTAAACACCCAAAGTATTTACTGAACACCTGAGAAAAGTTTCTCATGCTTTCTGACTAGTTTAAAACCTCCAATCAAAGCAATCAGTATAGACTTGTTACTATTTTAGCCAACTTGATGTTTTAATATACTGGTGAATGTAACTTGCTTTTAGGGTTACTGTTTTGAGGTTTTTTGTAACCTGAGGTCTTTTGCTTTTCTGCAGTACATGCTCTAAGGCCAGCTGACATTAAAGCAGTCGCCGCAATAGGAAATTTGCAAAGAGTAAGTACAAGTAGGAAATCTGCTGAACGTGACCCATTTCCTCCATTGTGATGATGAAATCAACTGATGATGTGGTTTGGGGTCTCAGGGTGTTCAGGGCTTCAATCTTTCCACAAGCATCAAAGACTTCTGGTGAAAAAATGACTGGAAATACCTGCTGTTCAGTGTTGCAATATACCCTGAATCTAAAAATAGCCAGCTGACTTCGTGCAGGAGGAAATGTGATCACAGTGCTCTTGCAGAGAACCATGATATTTGATTAGAGTGCATGGATTTTCCTAACAATGAGCATAACAGATTGAATGACTGGAAGAAGATGCTGGAAAAATTCAAACTGGAACAAATACATATTATTGAGAAATGCAGTAGATTTTCCACCTCATCAGGTGTTTTCAGTAGAAACTGGTTTCCTACCTAGAAGGCAAGGTCTACAAGAATCACAAAGCTATGTTTCAGGTGTATAGATCAGTGGGTAAAGTTCTCCTGCCTGTAATAATATAGTCAGATTTGGATGATCTTTATTTGACTTAATAGTTGGAAGTGTATATCTGAAACAGATTTGAGACCCAATTAAAAGCATTTAACCACAATTCTCAAGCTTTGAGGAAGTATAACAATGTCTGAAGGGCAAAAATTGGTAGCCACTGGAGAGGCTGCAACTGTGAAGAATGGGAGAGAGTCTCCCTTATTACAAAACAACTTTCAAATTTGATACAGTATCCATCAAAATATCATACTTTTCCTTAAGGGAATCAACACTCCTGGACTCCTTGTGAGTACCTCTCTCTTTTGAAAAAGTTTTTTGTCCTGAATGCAAAGGTGCTTTACCCATATCAGGTGTGTGGCCCTTTGGAGCAAGTCTTCTTTTGCTGGTGTCTTTGTTGCTTGTGGGGGTGTCATAGAAAGACATGTAAATTATCTTCTTTTAAGGAATGTTTGCTTTCCTAGGGCAAACATCTCTGTCACTGTCTCCTCATCAAACTCTCTGAAATCAGTGGAGTTCCTCTGTTGATGTTTCTTTTTAACAGACACCCTTCTGAGTGCCATCTATGTAAATTATCTAAATTACTTCAGGTTATGTCCCATGTTGAAAAGGAGTAGGAGTAGATCCAAAGAAATTTGGTCTAGACCAGCATTTAGTTTTATGGAATTTGATTTCAACTAATCAAATTCTATTTTAAGCTGTGTGTAAAAAAATCATTAATGAAAGCATTAACTGAGAGAGGATTACCAGATTATGAAAATGCACTGTAATAGGGAAGTTCTGGAAAATAATATAAATCTGTGAATGATTACAACACAGTGGAGAAGAATATGTAGAAAACAATATTGTCTCTAACAGGACTGAAATACGGTAGGGGAACAGCATACGTAGGTCTAGTTTACCCTTTGCTTAATATTATTCTTATTGCTTCTTTGTTCACAGACACCAGGATCTGGTGAGGATTTACTCCAAAGGTAACAATTAATAGTTAGCTTTTATAAGGTTCATTATCCTAATCTCTGTAGTATCACAGTGCAGGAGTTAGGCCCAAGCAATTTTTTTAATTGTTTCATAGAGAGGAGGAGAAAGCGTATGTAAAATAGAAAGGATTTTGAGACACTGAAACTTTCTCTGTCCTTTGGTAACAATTTTTTTGTACTTATGCATGATATAGAATTACCTTAGGGTTGCAATACCCTTGATTAAGAGTCATTGCTGTGTGATAAATCCCAGGCAGTAAATATCATAATTCACTAGTTAGAGATTAGAAAGCAGGGATTTATCAGAGCTAATAAAGAATCCAATAGTCCAAATACCCTGTCCTCTGCTTGGCTGATTCCCAGTGCTTCATGGACAAGCTTTACCCCATTTCCTTCTTCCATGTCCCTTTAGCAGACCTAAATCAGTGAGTGAACATATGGCTAAACCTGGTAGTTGCAGGTCTGCGCAGATCTTTTGAGTCATAGCATCCCAGATGAGGATTTAGTGCTGCACAGATAAACTTTAAAATACTAAGTTTTTTAAATGGTTGCATCAACACCTGTGTCCACTTGTGTGTGGGTATACACGGAGAGGCCCCTGCATCACTTATACCTATGTATAAGCAACCACAAGTACTGCAACATGCAGAGAGTACAGAGACACAAAAAAATTGAGATCTGAGACTGTGTTCTTACTCAGCAGTAGCTGATGACATAACAGTTTTGAGGAAAGAAAGGCCCCATTCTTACTTGCAGCAGCTGCCATGAATTTCACTCTGAGATGCAGCATAACTAATAAGAAATTGAGGCTGTGCTGTAATGTAATTTTTCTTTGAGAAATGGAATAACAAGAACTTCCTGTTTTCTCTTCTCTTTCTATAGCACGGGAAAGAACTTCCTTGAACTAAGCATGGCAACTTTAGCAGGTGCGTCTTGCTGTCACACTAAAACTTCAGCAAATTAATTTAGCAGCTTGCTGGCAGAAGCTCCAGGGCTCTGCTGGGCTGCAGAGCCGGTGCAGCAAAGCCACACTGCAGGGGTGTAAGGGAAGCCTGAGGGATGGTGTACCTGGGGACATGAGTACAGCCAGCTTGAGTTGTCCATGATGGCTTTAAAGAGACTGTCCTGGTAGACAAACAGCAGTGAAGAAGGAGTGTGACAGACTGCTGCAAGATTCTTAAATGCCCAACAGGGTTTGTTGGCCTCTTATTTCTACCCACTACACTGTCTCTGCTGGTGTGTGCTTGTGGCCCATGCTGGCCCGGTGAAACCTTGTGTGGGTTTGCCTGCTCAGAACTGCCATGTTAGATTAGGATTTACGCTGGGTTTACACTGGATTACATTTAGGATTTACATTGGGAGTGCCATAGATGCACCACATCTAGGAATTTGTTGTGTATTGGCTGTCTCTGAAGGCAGCCTTTACTTGCATAAAGGGTACTGCAAGTAAAACTTTCATGCCCACTGAAATGCTGCGTAATTTATAGCTGCAGGGTCCTGCCCTCCAAATCATCTTCCTAGTGTCTTAACTCCTTGGTGTGATGTCCATTTCCCTGTAAAAGGAGTTTAAAACATGGCAACTCGTTGGTGTGAGTCCCCTCTGGCAGCCTTTCCCAGTAGCTTCATTTCTACAGCTGCCTCTATTTAAGCCCACCTACAATACTTGTGGCTGACATGAGATGGAGATGGAGGTTTTTGACCTGAGTCTAGAGGCAAACTCAGACATCAAGCCTTCACTTGAGAAGGTGAGGAACAAAACCAAGAAAAACAGCTGAACAGGGGCTTGGGCATACCTGTCATGCTTGCCAAGAGACCCCCAGCCTTTACATGTTCTGGTGCTGTTTTAGTTCCACTGTGTTTAATGAATCAGCAGAGTAGCAGTCTGTTGGATGCAGAAATTGCCTAACCTGTGTGTGTCATTCAGCTCTCATTAGCACCTTCAACCCCTCGGTCCTACCTCTGTCCCCTCTGCCTGGCACAGTGGGAGAGACACCAGAGAGTCAGGCCAGGTGAGTCCAAGGGGCTTTGGGCTGGGCAGTTGATGTATAGCTGGCAAGGGGAAGGATAGAAATCTTTGATGCTGGAGCACTTCACTGGGCACAGAGTGTGCTCAGTACTGGCAGAGGCTGTCATTGTGGCTCAGTTGGTTCAATTGATTCCTGCCATAATCAGGAGGAATAAAGCCCCACTTTGGGGTCTGTATCACCTGAGTTAACATAGGTCTCTTTATAGCTGCAAAACAAATTTTTGGCTCAAGTGGAAGTTGAGCTGTGCCTGCTAAGCTGCTGTTTTCATCTAAGTGCATGTCTGAAAGTCAGATAGCTGAATATGAACTAATCACCCAAAGCTCTCTGGGTAGCACAGTCAATTGTCTAATCTTAGCACATTTAGGAGAGAAAAGATTAATCCAACCTGAATCCTCAAATGTTGTTTGATTCAATGGTAAAAATCAGTCAAAGCTTTAACCTTACTGATGCCTTCATAATTTCTCTCTTCCTTTCTGCTTTTCAGAGACCTCCTGCATCAAGCTGAAGAAATAGTGGAGCTCATGAAAGTGGATCAGGTTTGTTTAAAGCACAGGACAATTCAGAAAGCATGGTGTTGAAGCAGAAAAAGGCAGAAAAGTGGTTTAATACTTAAACAGCACTCAAAAATCTTTTCAAACAGAAAATGCCATTTCTTGAGGTTAACGGGCTTCAGTCTTTCTGTTGTAAATAAGAATCAGTTCTGTGCCTTTCAAGTGCAGAGTTTTGTTCTGAAAGTATCCTACCTTTTTTACTTTTGTCAAAGCAGCTGAAGAGCTTGGTAGGGAAGCCAATATGTTTGCTTTCTGTTGGCTAAAGATGTGAGACTTGTGCTAGCTACACTCTGTAACTGTGCCAGTGTTTCTGAGAAGCCAACCCAAAATAATAATTCTCAGTATTTGTCTCTTCACTTCCTTTTTGGAATTTTAGGAACATATTTTCAAAAAGGACAATAAAGACCTACATATGCTTTAGCTGATGCTGGTGAGAGCTTGAATTATTGTTCATGGCTGAGTGCTTTTCTGTTGCCATTTTGCTCTACAGGGATTTAGAATGCATGTTTGTGGAACTGTGTCCTTCTAATCAAGGCTCTTCAGGATTGTACAGCATTGCCTAATAAACACAGCAGAGCTGAGCATGGCTCTAGCTCTCAGATTTTTTTATTCCAGTCTTTGTCCCACTAGTGTGACCCTTCTGAGCAGTTCATGTACAGTAATCCCATTGGCAAACTGCAACAGTGATGGAAAGAAACATCAAGTTCTGTGCTAAGCTGTCCATGCCCTGTCCATCCCCTATCTTTTCCAATAGAGTCTTCTACAGCAGCAGCAATTTCAGGCTCTATTCTGAGCTTTTTGTAGGTGTGTGTTCAGCTTTAATGCAGCATTTGATGTCTAACCATCTGTTTGCTGTGTCCTCTAAGGAAAAGCTGGATGGCTTGTCAAATGGAAGGGACCAAGGTGGCCAGGGCTGGGCCATGTACTACTGCTTGGTCTCACTGGTTTTGAACCCACAGCAAATTGTGTGTGAGAAAGGAAAGTAGCAAATACATCACCTGTCATCCTATTCCTTGATTTTTTTCTCCCAGATGATGGACTTCCAAAATGACTGGAAACTGATCACAGTATTTTTTAGTGCTGAAACCCCATGTTCCTCCTCTGCTTCCACACAACTGGTAAGTGCTTTGTGGGGTGGTTTAGCAGTCCAGGCAAGTAGTTAAGACACTTTCCCATACTCTGCTCTCTGCCACAGGGAACCAAAGGAGTAGTTAGGCCTGGGATGTTGGAATGCCTCTAACCAATGATGCAAGCTCCTGGCACATGATGTGTTTTGTATTTATGAACATCTGTATTTAATTTGCCATCCCTAGTCTGAGATGTCTTAGTAGAACAACTGTTTTCCACCTTCAAGTATAAAGATACTTTTCTTTCCTATCCCTGTCTTTTTTTTTTATTCTATGTCAAGTTGTCAATTTATAGGCAGTTAAATTACAAGACCAGTTCCTGTGTTGTTTACTTGTTGCTAGCTAAGGCTGGATTTAGAATAGAGTGGTTCTTAACAACCCTTCAGCACACAGCTCAATACACAGAGTTTGTGATTTCTAGGAAATGAATAACTTTTTTCTACTAGTTTTGATGCCCTTTCTCATCTCATTTACAGAAGGACTGCATATCAGGAAACCTGGAAAAGCTTACAGCTGTCTTGGATTTTTTGTATAAGAAGGTCAGATGTATTCATCAACCCTGAATAGCTGAATCCTTTGTGTATTTTTCCAGTCTCCTCTGCTAGACTAGGGCTTGTACCACGCTTCACATGACTTGGAACACCAGTCTCATTGACTTGAACCCACTGGCTCTGTTTGTTTTCACTAAGTGTTTTACTCCTGTTTTTAAAAATCTGAGGCATGCAAACAGGATGGATGGGTATCTGCTCTGTTTTGAGAGCTGATTTGATACAAGCTAATGTACCACTCAATCTTCGGGTATTTTTAAAATTATTTCTGTGAAAATTGGAGTATACCTGTCTAGGTCTGTAAGTTATGTGTTAACAGGGCTGCTGGTGAAACTAACTGATAGCTAATTACTGGTGTGGAACACCTAGGCAGTGTACAGGCTGCACCCTGGTGATGACTTTTTTTTTTTTTTTTACAGACCAGGGAAAACATCCATTAAAATACATATAATAGCTATTTCCTATTTTGTGTTAATTTAAAAATCTCAGCCTTTCTAAAGGTTTTCTAGCTGGCTGAGCTAAGAATTATCTGCTTATCTAGGATGGTTTCCAGGGAGTGTTCTGCACCATGTCTTGGTCTACTAATGGTAGTAGACTAGATGAGGATAGATTACTGCTAAAGCAGACTATAAACTGTTTAACTGAGTTATTTCAATAGCATCTTACAATAATTTTGTTTTGCTGCATTGAAGGCCTACAGCATATTCCAAACCTGCTACAGTTTGGTTGCCTCAGACCACAACCACTTGTTTTTCTCCAACTGACTTGGACAAATGTGTATGGGGGAAATTCCACCCACATATTCTCTTCAGAATCTCTCCACTATTATTTCCAGAATCTGTTTATGTGCACTTGAAAAAGTGAAGTATCATTATGTAAATGAAGAGCTGCTTTCTGCATGGGGGAGAGGTGTGGTGGGTTGCATGAATGCTTGTGCTGTAATACAGAATGTTTTGTCCCCAGCTTTGCATTGCTGCGTTGCCACAAAAATGGTGATCCCAAGTTCGTTTGAGTTCAGTTTAATTGGCTGGTGGCCATTTTGGTTATGTAAAATGAATTGCTGTGTCTCAGTGAAGAAAGAATGGTCACAAGTACTTCATAAATGATGATCCTAGATAGCAGGCATAGGAGCAGGGTTCAGGACAGAATTGGCAAAGACTTAGATCATGGATTTTATGTAAGCAGAATCCCAAGCCAGAGGTAATACATGTGAAGTTGTAGACATAATTTACCTTAATTGCTGCTTGCTGATCTTTAAATGCAAATCTAGCATGAATAATTTTTATTTTATTACTGCAGGTTCCCAAGGCCTTTGTAAATCTAGTGGATTCCACTGAGCTCACAACTGCCTCTCTTGCATGCCAAGATTACAGTAATGCCAGGTAACAGGTTGCTTTAACTTCTTGTCACTGTCTCCTGCTGGTGTTCAACAAATAGCTATGTATATGCACTGATTTTATGACTGAGATACAATCTGCTGAGCTGTTTTTCTGCCCTTAATACAAAAGTATGCAAGAGATTTTAAGTCTTCCTTTTGTTTCTGATATACTCTCTCTGAAAGATATATTTTTACTAGGAAGCTAGTGCTTTTAATCCTATCAAATTGGACAGCATATTTAAATATTGGGTCAGAGTTAAGGAAAAGGAGAAAGCCTTGACACTGTACAAGCACTGTTCACCAAGAGCCAAAGCATTGGTTTGTTATCAACAGTTTTAGCCACAAATCCAAAACACAGCACCATATGGGCTGCTATGAGGAAAATTAACTCCATCGCAGCCAAACCCAGCACTTAGATTATGGTCACAAAACTGCACCATCTAGCTACCCCCAGTTTTTTATTCAGTGATACTTTTCTTCTGCAACTCTCAAGTCAGAAGGTCTGTAGGTGCTTCTGAAGTTTAAATTTCTACATATCAATGTTCACAAAATGAGAAACTGCTTTTAAAGGACAATATTAAGCTCTTGGAAAGATTCTACTTGGGTAGTATTAGGGTATGCCAGGGTAGAGAACATCCAAGTTGTCAGTTCCTTATGGTAACTGCATCTAATTATCTGTCTTTCTCAGTACTTCGTAACACACGTGTGAGTAGTTTGTGTCCCGATTTAGTATGGAGTAGGAGTGTGCACATGAGCAGTTATGATGGAGTAGTATACAGCTGGTAAGATTACACTTCATCTTACTCCACAGTCATTTTTTTTCCCTGTGCTCGTGGCATGGGACACCATATGCACTAATATAGTCATCCTGAAGTGTTTCACAAGCTTTGCAAGCATGCAACCTCCGAGACGTTCTGATGGAACGGGGAAAGAGGTCTGGCTGCTATGTAACCCTGTACTTAACAAATACAAGGAGAGGAGAAGCTTTCCTTGTCAAAAGTGACTGCATGGGGCACTCTAGCTTATTTCTCCTGCACAAACATGAAGGGGAAAAATGTGAGAAATGTGGAAAAGATGTGTTTAGGAATATGGGCATTGCCATGTATTGAAGGCCTTAAAAAAAAAATGAAATAGATCTACCTTTTTTCTTCTGAGGAATTTTTATATTTCCTTTTGTACCTAAGGCCATTTGCTTTCTTATTGTCAGCATGACCTCCGTCCCAGATCCTCTCCCAGATAAGGACCTCCAGCATTTGGTTACTAAGTTGTCATTACGAATTGTGCTTTGAGAGAAAAACATAAATCCATACCAAAATGTAAATTTGCAAGAGTCAAAGAGGATAACAGTGGTTGACACTTTCAGTCCTGTGCCTTATCTTTAGGCATTGAAGTTTGGGACATAATGGTGTTTAAAGTTCCCTCCTTTATTAATTTCTTACTAACTAGAAGCATCTGCACTTAAAGTAATGCATAAACCCTATTTTTAGGCGTGTAACTCTCTTTATGTATTTTATGAGGTTCCTCTGTTAGGCTGGGGTAAGATTCTGGTCCTGAGTTTGTATTTCTTTCTCTCACCAGCAGTGATAATAGCACTTTATCACAGAACTCTCATTTTATGGGTTTAACTGGAGCTCTGTGAAAAGGATCCTGACATATACTTATTGCTTTTATCTGCCAACCTCCCAGAAACTTTCTCAGATTCCAGTCCATCCAGGAAATTTCAAGGGAGTATATCTTTGTGGGACCCTGATTAATCTTGTGTGTATCTTATGTTGTTCCCATCTACACCTTTGGGAACTCTCAGAATTACCCAGCTAGCTTCAAAAATATGCAGTATTGACCTTGCAGGTCAGAAATCTAACAGTGCCAGTCATCCTTTAGCATGGTTAACCTTCTGCAGCTTCCATCCGCATTTCTAGATGCAGGTCTTCATGCCAAATACTAAAGTGGAAGTATTTTGAGTTTGTTCAATTTTCCTGTGTGACTACAGAGGGGGAAATGTTTGAAAACTGGTGCAGCTGCTATTTTAAGTTTGAGCATGTTGCTAGCTTGTGAGATCCTGTGCTAATCTAAGTCTGGCATACTTGTCAACTGACTAGGCTTTCAAATCAAAAAGAGATACAAAGCTCTGGATGTGGGAATATATATCATTCTATGTTTATATCAAAAATTAGCATGTTCTATGTAGCCTTTTCTACACATACAACAGTTTAGTACGTGCTTGTCAGTGGCTTAAAAGAGTTCATGCTATCCACCTTGTTTATCAAAAGTTCATCATGTCTTTCATGTGTTTAATTCTTTTCTGCAGCAATCCAAGCAGGAATCAGTGCAATTATATTGAACTCTCCACATTACATGATAACATACTGAGGTGGTCCTATCAGGTATGGTATCTTCTGTGTTGTTTGGCTCTCATATTGCTAGACATGTCTATTTACTTTCCAGATTGGCCTGAAGCAAGGAGTTAAGGGAGGAGTAGCAGTGAGACGTTGAATAACAGCCTTTCTATCACATCTCCATAGCAATCCCGATCCCATTTCTTACCTCAGGAATATTGACAATAAATTCTCTCTATACCTGAGTGATCTTAGTATCTCTTGAAGTTTTAAATGTCTGTATAACTTTTGGCAACCTAGGATTTTTCATATCCCATCAGAGAAATGATCCATCTTGTCCAGTAAAATGCCACATGATTTAGAAGAGGGAAATATTCTGTTAAGACAAAGACAGTTCTGCTAGAGTTTCTTTTAAACATGCCAGGGTGGCAATAAACATGGCATTTCATTGCCTTGCCCAGCTTGCTGCCCTTTCAAAGAAAATGATGGTAAACCATCTTTCTCACAGCTACAAGGATTTTCCAGTTGTTGTGTAACAAGATTTCATTAAATTACTGTCTGTGTTCTGGATTACACAATTTTATTTCTGTGGTTTATTAGGGATGGGGATAATTGAAATTTACTTTAAGCCCTGATGAATCGCACATACATTACACTCGCTACCCAATAATGCTTATCTCATTAAATGGTTGTCTATTTAGGATGCTTTGGAAAAACTACTGGAGTCGGAGAGGTTTGACCAAAAGGATGACTTCACTGTTGTTCTTCAGCCTTCTCTCCAAGGAAGGAATCTGCTGCATAGACTGGTGAGTAAACTCAAGCTGCTCCATTCTTTCTGATTTATGCCTGCTGAGACTGAGTGCAATATTCAGCAGGCTTTCCTGTCCTAGGCTGTGTAATTCTGGAAGACAAAGGTAGTCAGGCACAGGAAGAACACACCTCAGGATCAGACACAGAAGTCCTGAGAATGGAACTTGATTTAAACAGCACCAGTCAGAGATCTTGTGTTTTTTGAATGCTGTGCTCCAGGATAAATCAAGTTACGGCACCTCTGCACCTAAAATCCCAAGTGTCTGGAAGCTGTCAATGCTGCTGATTTTTCCATATCTTTGTAGTCATCACCATATTCATCCCTGATTATGCTCATGTGTTTGACAATGAAGGCAAAAAGTGGGTAACTTGAAGTATTTAAAAGGGTTAGAGGGACAAAAGATAAAGGTGTTTGTAAACTATGTTGGAAAGTACAGTTATTTCCCTGCAATGAGTCTGGGAACTCAGACTCTTTTTCTGGTGTAGGCAGTAGGGAATGAAGATGAGATTGCCTAGGATGTCAAGATGGTTTTGTCATAAGTGATCTTTAAAGGGAAGTTGAAAGGTCAAGGTTGTCTGGCAATGAAGAGGGAGAATATTACTTGCTGGAGAATGGCTCACATGGAGTGAGGTATCAAAATCCACCACATTAGGTGTTTTTTTGTAATATAGGTTGGTAGTGACTCATGGTTTGGGTTTTTGGGCGTCATGATAGCTCCATGAATTTGAGGTAATTCCATTGCTTCCTTCAGCTCAGTATTAGAACAAAGTGAACTGGGAGAAGAAATTTTTCTTCCAGGAAAAGAAAGGATTTGCCGTGTTGCAAAATCTTCTTGTTGCTGCTGGGGTCATCTTTTGCCAGGCTCCTTTTGGTAGATGGCTGGTCCATATGCAAATAGCAGACTTCTAACTTTCGTGGCATTACTTTTTCTGTCAGTAATTTGCTCTATTATTTCTTTAAATACCATCATATGTCACAGGTGTATTCTTTTTTTCTTTTGATTTGTGGTATGCCTGCAGGCCACCATGTGTAACCTTCCAAACTCTTCCAACAGTTACATTTCATTTAAAATTCAGCATGCCCTCTTAAGACAAATTCTGCATGTTTCTAATCTTTAAATGCATGTGTAAACTAGACGAAATGTTGTTCATTGCAAATGACTCATTTGTTCACATCTATGTCTTCCTGCTCTACTTTGTGTTACTATTGTGATCATGCTGTGCTGTTGCTCTGCTCTTCTTGTCCTGTTGATGTGCAACAATCATTTATGAAACCAGCACCTTTCTGTCTCGACACACCAGCAGTAACTGGGATCAGTGGCAAGTGGCTTAATGAAAATACCAAAGCTTGATTTTTCTTGTAGATATGAATATTATTTTATAGATTGAGAACTTTTGTGACTGAATATCTTATCTTACCATACTCTTAATTATTTTATGATGCTCAAAGTACTTTCCCTTTCAGGGCAAGGATGATTTGATTACTACATCAAAGACACAAATGGAAATTCTGGAAGATTATATTTTCATGGCTGTGGGCCTCTGGAACAACATGGTAAGCAGTGCCACAGAGACTGTTTCTTGCTGAACTTGGTCTGGATGCCTGGTAGCAACCCTGCATGAGCCAGTAGCAGGGGAGAGACAGGGAAAGGAGGAATACCAGAATTATCCCACGAGTGTTATCCTCAGCTGTGCAGAGAGGCTGCTCTTGAATAATGCTAAATGCCCTACACTTCCAAGACAAATCTCACTCTGCTGCTACCTTCTATTAAGAACTTTTTAGAAAGCAGCCCTTTGGGGAAGCCTCATGGAGTAAATGAACTCTGACAGATCCTGTTTTTGCTAATCTTACCTCTTTGACAACATCACACAGGATGACTGAGGTTCATCCTAACCTGAGATTATAGCAATTATACTCCTGTCTACTCTGTCCTCTATCCTGCATCCCCCACCATTCTTTACTAATGAGTCGTATGCTGCTGTCTCCTCCTTAACCATCATCTTTGTGCTGCTGTTGCTCATAGTGAAAGGGTGGAAATAACCTTGAGGAGCTCTTGTTATGTCCTCTAGAGCTGGATGTCCTATCCAGCTGGGGAAAGCCAGAAAATGGTGTTTCTGCTAGTGGGAGAGGTTGTCTGAAAGGCACGTGGACTTCCTGACCCACTCGGCCTTGAACACCATGACCTTTTCTGTAGGGAGCTGCTGGCACACAGCATTTGTGTGTGTGAGACTGAGTGGATGCATGTACAACTGGAGGAGTTTGCACTTTAAAATTGATTATGGGGCAAGTGAAGAAATGTCAGTTGCTTTTCAGTATGAATGAGACAAAAAACAGGTATGGGGATTTGGACTCAACAGAGCTAAACAGGATGCTACTGTTTGGATATGCCCTTACATGCATTGTTTTAGGTAAAATGTTGATTTTACTGTTTCTTTCTAGAAGCTTTCAACATTTCCTATTTCTTTTTTTAGTAACCTTATAACACATACCATCTCTTTTTTAATTAAAAAGAATCTTCAATGGTCAATTAACTTAAATGAAATATAAAAGACATTTTTCTTGTTTTGCAGTCCATGTGTTAATAAGATTTTCTTTGAAGAGTACTGGCTATTCCTGTGTCTGTCCAAATTATCTCAAGCATGAAGGGAAAAAAGTCTATACTGCAACAACCTTTCCATAAGCCACATTTAAGAATAAATTTATACATATTGGCATATATTTGTTTTCTTTTATGCTAATTCAAGCAGTAATAATGCTGTTGTAGCCCTGATCATTTAAAGCAGCAGAATTTGCAGGAAGAGGCTTCTATTCCAGTAGATGATACATCTAGAAGAATAGTACAGTCGCTTTAATAAAATATGTTATCTCTTAGTTAAAATTAAAAGGACTTTAGTTAGTTAGTAGGAGCCAAGGAGTTAAAAATTGATAAGCTGTTGCAGTGGTAACCTTGGAACAGCCATGCTGGGTCCATTTATCTCCTTTGCTGTTATCTGAGATATTGCTTGTCATGACGTCACAGCTCCTACCTCAGTTCTTCCTTCATAAAATAGATGCCCTCTGTTTCATTTTTCTGTCTCTAAACCTTTTCTGCACAGACTTTGTCCTCCTGTGCTCTGTCCTCAACCCATTCTATGGCATGTTACTCTATTCTTGTCACTCTGATTGCCCAGGAGCATTTTGTGGAAATAGCAGAGATGAAAAACCATATGCAAAACGAAGCTGTGCTTTCAAGGCTGGCTGCATCAGGGCCAGCTACCCAGACTTGGGAAGTGAGCTTGCTGTGGAGCCACCAGAATCAAAACATTGTCATAAAGGAGACAAATACCTGCTTTTCTTTATTTCAGTGTTTTTTCTCAATGGGGGGTGATTCTTCTAGTGAGGGGACAGCCTAGGTGAGCTGAAGGAGGAGTAAAATGTAGCAAACCCACATCTTGCCACAGGTTTGAAGAAAGACTGCGGAAATGGTAACAATCCGATGAACTCATTTTGCCATTTTCTTCCTGACTTCTCTTTGATTAAGTGGACTTTTCAGAGTACAGCTAGCAATCATCAGAGAGGGGCCTTTCAGGGTTGCTTCTTTGTCTGCCTGTGATTGCCTTGTCTGCCTGTATTCTGCCGTGATGTAAAGGAGATATGAAAGATGAGTCCAGCATAAAAAGCACTAGCAGGTGTCCTCATCTGATAAAAGTCTCTCTAGTTCTGCTGGGAAATTCAGCCAACAGTTTATGCTGACTTCTTTAAAAATTAAAAAAAGAACCCATAATGCAGTCTTGGGAGCTGATAGGAAATCAAGATCGTGACTTGTGGATCAGGAAACATTGCAGAATGAAACAACACTCAGAGGTTTCCCTTCTGCTCTCTGCGAGGCTGTCCTGACCTTGTATTGAGGCTGTAAGAGGTACCAGCCTCTTTCCTGGAATAATTACCTGCTTATTGGCCAAAGGGCAAAACCTTGAAAATCTGGTGGCAATTGGCCTTAAGGCTGCACTTCAGCCTGACTGAGAAGGAGCTGAGCCATCATGTCCTAAGGGCTTGTCCTAGGCAGGGCTGGATATTTGACCAAAACAGTTCTAACTCTCTAGGACCAGACCAATGCAGTTCATATGCTAAGCACGCAGAGAACAGTCAGATAAATGACATTGAAAAAGCTGGGAGATGTTGGCTGCTTTGATGTTTACCACAGAGAGCCTGATTGTAGGCATTTGCCAAAATTAATCAATTTTACCTGCGGACATAAATCTGAGGGCAAAGCTCCATTCATGTATGTAAAGAGCTTCATAAGAGTACGAGCTTCTTGTATTTTGGCACTCCTTTGTGTTAGAGAAACAAAACCCAACCCTGTCCTGCATCCAAAAGAGAAACTAAAACCAGTCAGGAACCCAAAGGTGAACAGCACAGCAGGAGGCTGCCCATGCCTCTCTTCTGTGTTCAGGGCTTTGTGCTGCCTTAGAACCTGCTGAGTACCAGAGCAGACCCACACACATCGTGGCCTGCGTGACAGATGTGCTAGAATTCGGGGGAGGGTTGGTGGTCCCCGTCCAGCCCTTGGGCCCCATTCCCTGACCAGGACCGTGCAGCTGAGCTGCATGGGAGCTGTCAGTCTTTGCTGGGGGAACAGGGTGGCTGAGCCATCTGGAACTTACTGCCTTCTGGAGAAATTTGTTCTTATCACCCAACTCCCAACACATGCAAGCGTCTAATACTTGTTTGAACCTAGTTTCTAGTCAGGAAATACCATATTGTATGTATCCCATATTTTGTGGGATGATTCCATGTTGGAAGTGCATTTTCTTTTAATAATGGGATTAAATATCTACTTTGTTTCATCCTGGGAGGATGGGAAAGTATCCCAAGGTCTCTTTTCTCTGAGCTTCATAATCGTGCACATTTTGGGGAAATTAGTTTTATTTCCCCCCCCCCAAAAAAAAAAAGCAGACTGTTTCTTCAGGTGTTTCTCTCAAAGAACATAAACTCTGTAAGCCTCCTCTCTATTTCTCTGAGTTTTCCCATTATTTTCATTGATGGAACAATCAAAATAGAATCTAGCATTCCTGCCTGGAGCGTGTTGGTGACATCAAGCCTGCTGCTGTTGTATTTTCCAGTCCCTTGCATCCTGTTTCTTGTGTAGGCTGCTGGTCCTGGCAGCTGCTGGTGCCAAGCTGAGCAGACATGCACTGAGGGATCTAAACCCTCAGCCAATTCCTCTGTGTGTGATTGCAATTTAATTAGCACTCAGCAAGCTGCCTGAACAGGTGAAGTGATTATTTTTGGTATTTGTCCCTTTGTGCTGTCAGTATTTTCTGAATAATTCCATCATTTTTCGTTACAATAATCCTCTCTCCATCTTGTGTCAAGAAGACCAACAAACATAAATGTTATTAAACCTCTGTATGGAGTAGGAAAGCACCTTTTGCTGTCACCTAACATGTGTGAGAGTGTAGATAATGAAACAGTTCTAAAAGGTGGGATAAACTATCAACACTTAGAGTCAGCATTCCCAAAAGCTGAATTAATGTTTGGATGGAGGTTTCAGTCATGATAGGAAGGCAGTCTGCTCACGTGAGAGGACGTGTTTTCAGTTCCTTGCTTTAC
The DNA here is from genome assembly GCA_013400495.1 of Nicator chloris. Classification (NCBI taxonomy): domain Eukaryota; kingdom Metazoa; phylum Chordata; class Aves; order Passeriformes; family Pycnonotidae; genus Nicator; species Nicator chloris. The sequence goes on along the minus strand of WAAE01012105.1, from coordinate 31,483 downwards.
ATGTATACATGTGGTATATTATGCATAGATAAATATTTATCATAAGCAAAAGAAATTTTTAAGGATATATTTTTAGATATATGTATATGATCCTGATGGAAAACTTCAGGCACTAGAGCCTTTGCATTGCCGCTGTTCTCCCTTTCTTCCCACACACAGCATGTGTACAATTCCTCTGTTCTCTCCCTTTCCAGATGCAGCCAGTTGGACAGAAGCAGCCTTATGGTGTCACAGAAATTGTCCAGTGTCCATCTCAGGTAAAAGGGCTTCCTAATTATTCTGTGATTTCGTTTATTCTTTGCAGAATTTCCACGTTTTCAAATACTGTTTTTGTTTTCTGAAGTTCTTGGGAATGTGCTCTTGCCCAAGTTACTACACTGTTAAAAACTGAGTGTTCCTGAAATTCATTGACATGGAGTCTTTATTTTCTACAGATGAAACTCTGAAAAAAAGAACTTTTGACAAAATTTAGTTAAATCATCTCTGACAGATTTTTTGGCCAAAAACTATATCTAGCTAATCTGAATTTATTAATTGCAGATATGAGGTGCATTATCAATATTCAGATTTGTGTTACCAGTAAAATTGAATCCATGTATTTTATATAATTTAGGTTTTCTGTGATTTCGCTCTGCTGCCACGTTTTACTAATTTAGTCCCTGGAGCTGTCAGTAGTCAGGATTGGAGCATCTCATTTTCAAAGAACAGGTTCTTGTATGCCTTTGCATTTAATCTCTGACTTCAGTAATTTGATAATGATAAAATATTACTGGCATCCAAAAGCTTCTGAACAGCAATTAAAATATCAAAGAAATAGAATTTTATGTTTTGTTTGATGTTAGGTTTAAGGCAGGAAGGGGTGCTGTGCCTAGAGCATAGCTAGGACAGGGCTTCAGACCAGGGCTTAACTTTCAAGTCTAACCTGATTTACTTCACTCATGCAATGTTCATTCAAAAATTAATACTGTAAAGATTTTTTTCTCTCGGAAAATGTAGCCAGAAGACTTTAATGTCAGCTGACTGTTTCCACCAGCATTGGTAAACATACTCTCTTCACTCTGCAGGAAAATCCATATTTGTTTACGTATAGAAATAGTAACTACTCATCTTCCCTGAGGACATCAAACACCAAAGAAACATCTCAGGTATAGTGGGACTGTTTGCATCAATGGATTGGCTGTGTTCCAGGGAGTGGGGCAGGTGGGTAAGAGTGTGTTGTAGCCTAAATAAGCCATGCTACCTGGGAAAACTAAATACAAAACTCCAGCTTTTTACTTCCGCACTTGACTAGATAGTCAGGTGTTTGATAGCACATTCTCTCCTTGGTGAGTTCTGTAGAGTGTGAGTAAGGTAGATGTGTTCAGCTAGCTAAAGGGAGTCTTGCCTTCACTGGTAAAAGCCTATGTTAAATGTCTGGATAAAAATATTATTTTCCTGGGGATAAGAAGATAGTGAAAAGGAGTCTGTTCAGTCCTACTATGGAAGAAACTAGATCAGATCCAACTACTGTGAGGGTCTGATTTCATCTTGTTTATGCCATCTTCAGTGAAACTGAACAATTTGGTCTTTTCGTCTTTTTTTTTTTTTGGTGAGAACTTCAGATTAGATGTGTGAAGACAAAGACCCTTGATTGTGTTTTTTAACTCGGAGTACTCTGATTTTGAGCAGAACTTGGTGTTCCCAAGCAGGAACAGAGTGAGTTGATAATGTTCAGTGTCAGAACACAGTGCCTAAACCACTGGAGTTGTAATATGCATTTCTGTACACATTAATATAATTCAATATAATGCCATCTGTTTTGTTGGTTACTTGGGGTGTACAGACCTTGCCATGGGGCAATGGTACCTACCACTCTGGTTTTTGGAAGTAGGTGTAGTGTAGGAGGTGTCAAGGATGTAAGGAGCAATACTGTGTTATGTTTGTGGTTGTTTTGTTGTGTTTTTAAATTAAAAATTAAAAACCCAATCCGGAACAGTGGGACAAGACATACAAGTATCTTTTCCTTAGGCAAGTTAGCCTACTCTAAGGAATTCTGCAGGGAGATTTAGAGCCAAAGGACAATTTTGAGTCTTGTGTGATGGTTTGCTCTGGTATATTGATGGTCATCCCTTCACTAACAGTAGACTTTGGGGGTACTTCTGTCAGTAGGCTGCAACCCAAAAGAGCCTGGCTGCACATACAGGACTGCATACAGGAGAAGGCAGGCTCATGGCCTGCTGACAGAGGTATGGTTTTGTCCTGGGATATTTCAGGGATGTTCAAACAGTTTCTTGCAAGAGATATTCAGGGTATGGGCACACCAAATGTTGCATAGCTGAGCACAACACGGCTTGGAGTCTAAAACAACTGGCCCCACTGGTAGGCAAGAGCTGTGCTGCACTGCTGAGCAGGTTGAGTTTGTGTCTGCCTTCAGAAGGCACGGACTGAGGGCAGGCTGAGCTGGGCAGTTGTATACACAGTTCATGGGGATTTCATTATTCTAATGCTCTGAGAAGTAAATGCTTTATCATGACCAGAGTACAGTGAGACTGATGTGGAGTCTTGCCCTGTCTGTCTTTGCAGGAGAGGAGTTATGGAACAAGTGTTCCCTGTCCTGACCGGGTTCCCTCTGATATGGTTCCAGTTTCAGGTATAGCACTATGCCTTTTTGTCACAGAGCTACTTTGTTTGATGACAGAAGGAGAACAGAACAGGGTTTACTCAGGAGAGGTAGTCTTTCCTTTGGAGAAGTGCACTTTGTTGACTGTGGCTTTTAAGAGTCTTTTTGGAACAATGTGAGTGCTTGCATAGCAAGATGGAAGTTCACTGCCTCAAGGGTGATGAAAGTTCATGCAGCTGCATCTTCCACATACAACAAAGAAGTGACAGTGGAGAAGATAGGAGGCAGTCAGATCCTTCATTTCCAGTATGAAAAAACTGTAGGGGGCTCTTGTTAATGCAGTTTGAGGTGCAAAAACCCATATGGAGTTCCTTGGGTAGGTTTTGTCTTTCCTCAGAATCTGTGATGGTTCCAAATATGCACTCTGTGCTGGCACCAGAGCTGTGCCTGCTTTTCAGTAGTTTTCACCAGTTAAAGGAAATTTGAGAAATAAAAACTGCAAGACTGGAATTTTGCTGCTTCCTTTGTCACTGTAGCTACTGCCCAGCTATGGTACCAAGAATCATTTCTGATTCAATGTCTATCAGTCTCTGTCATTCTGAATTGATGCTGTCATGAATATTAAAAATACTGTTTCTGCAATGCTTTATTTTGCTTATTCTAAGGAAAATTTTTATTAACCATTATGATTTGTAGTTTTCTTTCTTTCTTTCTCTCCCTTACACTACCTTTATTTTTTTTTCAGTTCATAATTTGAAACCGGCAGATATTCAGGTGATTGCTGCCCTGGGAGATTCACTCACAGTAAGTAAAGATTACTTTAAAGATAGTCATTGATAAAGCTAGCAATGAAAAACTTGCAATGAAATTTCAGGTTTTTTAACCAGGGAAATGGAATACATACAGTTATGCCCTATTGAGCCAGACACATTTTTCACATTTTTTTTCCATACTCCACCTTGACTGATTGTTAATCAGATCATGAGTCTAATCTGAGTGCACAGTTCCAATTTAAAGTCCACAAGAGTGCCACACAAGGAAGAGATATAAGATTAGATTGTGCTGCAGCAAAACTATTCTGCTAGAGTGGACTTGCAACAATTGCTTTTCTTTACTGATTTTTGGCAGCTCCCAAGGTATTGAAAGCTATTAGTAAGCAGCATGAAGAGAAAGAAAAAGTTCTGCAGCTGATTGTGTATATCTGTGTATCTATATAATATGATAAATATATATATATGATAATACCAAAGCCTATAAAGCCATAGTAATTCATACTAACTAAATATATGGTTAAAATTGCAATAGAACATCAGGTGTGTTGAGTGTAACTTGCCTTGAGAATTTTTTTTTTAACACTATTCCTGGTACTATGTAAGCTCATTACCCTAGACTGGTTGTGATTCTCCAATGAATGGTGGCTGCTTTACTGCTCATATCATAATTCATGTTTCCTACATGTTCTGAGGTAATTATCACATTAAATCCTTGCAGTCTTTTTCCTTGGAGAAACTGGGAAACACATAACATCACTGTACAACTTTTTAATGTGAGGAACATTATAATGAATTATTCATTCAGGACCACTGCTATCTTATTTATTCCTTATGTAAATTTAGAATTATAGGAATATTTTGAACATTCTCAAGTAATTTTTCTCCACTTGATCTAATCATGAAGTTGATAGAAGAGGGTAATTCACTGGAATGGAGTTAAAATACCTTCAGCCTTTGATCTTCTTGAGAACAGGGATCTGTTCTATTTTGGGAAGATGTTGCTTGCTTCTTTAATATGGTTTTTAATGATTGTCTCTAGGATCAGTCAGAGAACTGTAGTTACTGTAGCAATGCTTATTTTCTGAAGGTGAACTCTTCTTCTTCCAGGCAGCTAATGGGGCAGGATCCAGACCCCATGATGTTCTGGATGTCCTGACTCAGTACCGAGGTCTTTCCTGGAGGTGAGTCCCAGGAAATTTCCCCTCAGCGGGAGAGAATCCGTTTTCTTCTGTTTTGATCAATATAGTTGTTTTTGCAGCAAATGAAAGCTTGTGGAAACTGGATTTGATGTCACATTTTGCATGATGGCACATGGCTGTGCTATTGCTCATGATAAAGAAAATACTCAAACTAGTGGTTATCTAGAGTACAATGTAACGTGGCTGGAATGCACCTGGGTACACAGAAAAATGGGTCCTTGTAAAGAAGTTCTGTTTCGATCTCACGGTTGTAAGAGACCCTGGAACAGGGTCTTCTAAACTCTATTGCCATTGCATCACTTGCTCATTCTGCATTTCTGTCCCTGCTCTTTCTGTATCCTGTCTGCTCTTGCCCAGTGTGGCCCACATCACCCATTTGTCCCACCAATTTAAAATTGGTGGGCTACGAAAAATCTTTTCTGCTGTTGTTTCATATGCAGTATCTCTTCCATTGATCCTTTCCCAGTATTGCTTACATCATGGAGAGCACTTTATCAATTATGAGTCAATACAGGCTTTTACATATGCAGCATGTTGTTAGACACATCAAAAAGACTCTGGAGAAAGGCAAAAGCGTTCACTTGTTAATCTGCATCTGTATGATTCAACACCAAACTTGTCAGGGTGATTGATCTTCTGTTCATCATATTTTACCAATCTAAGTCACTGCAACCTTAGAAGAAGCTTAAGCATGTTCACAGAATCATGGAATGGCCTGGGTTGGAAGGCACCTTAAAGATCATCTGGTTCCAACCCCCATGCCATGGGCAGGGACGCTTTTCACTAGACCAGGATGCTTGAAGCACCACCCAGCTTGGCCTCAAGCACTTCCAGGGGTGGTATTAGTGCCCTTCAAAATCTGTTCCAGATAAAAGGGATCCTGTAGAGGTGTTCTAAGTCAAACATGCTATATTTTGATCTTTAACAGCAATATGTTGACTTTTTTTTGCAACAAGTATACAAATATCTTTTTTCCGCATGAAGGAGAATAAAGAGCACACAGACATAATGGTGAATTTCACCAGTCTAGTAGTATTCTTCCAGTTGAGTGAAATGGGAGGTGGGGGAAGGCAAAGGTATTGATTTTACTTATCACTCTGAAATATATGCTTTGAGAACTTTTTGTTTTGGTTAGATTTGTTAACTAAAAATGGAAGCTATAAATATTTTAATAGGTACAGCAGTAGCAAAGGTGACAGGATTGTTCTGCTGGAGCTGCGAGTGTCTCGGACGGGGTGACCCCCTGGGGCCAGGCACACAGAGCGTGGGTGGCCTCAGCACAGCCCCCAGCGTGCTCTCTACATGGGTGGGGACCCAAAAGGGGGCACTCTCCTGCCTTGTCCATTGCCCTGCCGAGTCCATTGTACCCTACCACACTTTTTTCCTGTTCTTTCTTTTTAACAGTGTTGGAGGAAATGAAAATATAAGCACAGTCACAACATTACCAAGTAAGTGACTTTTTCTGTAAATTTGATAAATATGTGGTGCTGTTTATTATTCAAATACCTGCTGTTATAAAAGGAGACAGGAGAAAAGGTTTAAAATCTGTAGCATGACACAAGCAATCCCTTTGTGTTTAATGTCCACTGCTGAGTAAAACTGCATAACAGCCAGGCTGTAATATGCTGTGCATGACTTAACGATGTATTTTGTAATTCCTAGGTTTTGGTTGTTTCAGTATGCTCCTGTTGGTTATAGTTCTGTCTAAAATGTGTTTGGGATAGATGAATCAAAGATCTTAGCTCATAGCCTAAAGAAACTATTGTGACTGTATGGGAAAGTTGTTTTAGGTAGGGACAGAATCACATTACAAGATCAGATTTTACATGCTTTTTAAAGGTCAGGAGATTTTAGATCTGAGGTGTTTGTAAGGCTTGTAATTTGTAACCTAAGATCTAGAAGGGAATCTGAGGTCTTTGGGGTTAATACATCTGGGGCCGTCAGGCTAAAGGATTTGATTCCAACCTGTCTGCAGTTAGAGCATGATGGCATGAGGCTCTCCTGTCTGAGTATATGGTTACCCAGCCTCACTTGCCAGGCAAAATGGCAGTGCTAGCCAAGATGGTGGTCTTAGGCCATGAGATAGCTGAATTAATGAAATTCAGAAATCTTGAAGGCAGGGAAATAGTTGTATGGTGATGACTCTCCATGTTTATTATCCTTAAAGGTTGATGATTTTTTTTTTTATAGCTATCTCCTAAAGCTTTTTAATGGTCTTCTAGTAAAGTCTAACCTTTATTGCCTCATTTGTTACCTGCTGCTGTAACCAATATTTCAGGGTGCTGTCTCTTTCTGCAGATATCCTTCGAGAGTTCAACCCATCCTTGGTAGGGTATTCCCTTGGCACTGGAACACAGAATTCAAACAATGCTGCATTCAACCAAGCTGTGACTGGGGCTTGTGCAGAGTAAGAGGAAAACTGTTAATTTTAATAGAAATTTGATTTTTTTCTATAAAATTCCTTGTGGCTAAAAAAGGCCCAAACCTTGGACTTTGGCAGGAGCACAGTAAGTCTAATAGGCAAAGACTTTTTTATCCTAACTATAGCATGAAGTCCAAGAAATGTGATGAGGACTTTGCAGTGTTTCTAATGTGTGTCAAATCAATTAGCAACAAAAGCGATACTTCCTCTGACATTTTCAGCCAAGAAAGCCACAGCATTTTACAAGCACTATTCAGAAAGCTGTCCTGTTGTGAGTCAGACAAAAGATATGTCCACTTTCTAGGAGGTATATTCAAACCCTCTTGTCATCAGGACCAAGAGTTCGCGTAGAGACTGAGAAAATTGTGGATTGTTTAATACCTGGTCTGCCAGAGCTGGCAATTAGCTAGAGATCACTGTGCACGGTCTTCAGTGCAATTCATATCCTGTTGGTTTTTTTTTTTCCCCACTGGTAACAGGTCTTATAAGACCTACTTCAGTGCCTTGAGGCCATATAATAACATTGGTACAAGCACATGCACTTCAGAGCTATGTCTATGGATAGCATCTGTCTCATGGTGGGAAAAGTGCGTTTTCTATATAGTTTTTGTAAAAGAGTAACTGTGCAGCATTTGCAGAGTAGCCCAATGCCTTTTGGATGCTAATTGTTTTCTCTTTTTTCTTTTTGCATCACTATATCAAAACATAGCCTTTGTTTGGCTAGATCACATATTCCATTCAATGAAAATTGGACTTTTTCTGGGTTTTTGGGTTTTTTATGTCCATTCATCAGCTTTCCTCTTTGCCTTGTTATCTGTGCAGGATTCTTTCTTTAAATTTTTATTAATTTATTTCATGATTTTATTTTTCTTTTATTTTTAGAGATGTTCCTGAGCAGGTTAGGAAACTGGTGAACCGCATGAAGAATGATACTGTGAGTTCAACACGTCATAAATATATTTAGAAGGAAGTGACATGGCATCATTAGTTTCTAACATACCAAGAGCAGATCTCAACAGTGAATGCCAAACCTTAAAGCTGTAGGTATAGCATAATACTTCCCAGTGCAGAGTGTGAGTCAGCACAAAATAATCTATAGCTTAGTCTTAAATGAATTTGTACCAGCATATAACAGTTACTATCAAATCCAGATAATTGTAACCTTTTCATCATTTTTACTGCAAGTGGCTGTAAATGCAGTGCCATTGCTTCCACTTCTAACCTGTGTCACCCTGTAAGATCACAGAACCTTTTCTTTGTGGGGATTTTGCTGTGGTGCCATTAATTATCTTGTAGGCCTGTGGTTTTTCCAGCAAAAGTGATACATGCTAGGATGCTGAGGGCAAGCTTTTCAAGTAGCAAATAGTGTGGAGTGAACATGTGAAGTGAGGAAGGGACTTGTTTTCTATAAAAACAAATTAGTCTCCTCTTCCATCTAGTCATCAGCTGATTTTTGACTTTCACATTTATTGTTAGGAATTATTTGATGAATGGTCTGTAAAATACACATTAGGTTGAGGATTGCTTGCATATTTCTCACCTCAGTTTGTGCTTTGAATGTTTGCTATTCGTAATTTGACAAATGTGCTATGCAATCAGTGACCTAAGTTACATTATAGTAGTTTGGCTTTCCAATTGTGCAGCTGGAAAGCAGCCAAAAAGCCTTCAAGCTATCTGTGTGCATGTTTGGTGTAAATACTCTGGTGCATACATATTGGCAAAAATATTTGCAGTACCTTCCTTCTTGGTTCCCTTTCTTGTAAACAAGATTTCCATCTGATGGATGCATCTGAAATGAGATTAAAAGGAACAGCAACTAACAATGAAGGGTCGGATGGTTTTCATTCAAAGCTTCTAAGCGCTACTCTGTCAAATTTATTGGCCCGAGAATGTTAACAGAAATTAATTGAAATATCTTTTATTTAGGTAATAAGTGTTTTTATATAACTAGTGAAGTTCCTTCTGACTAGAAAGCATGCTCATTGTAGAGGTCATATATCTTTGATTTAAGAAAACCTTTTTACCCCCACTTTTTAAAACACTTGTTGAGGAGGAAGTTTCTCCCTCTTTTTGATTTTTTTTTTTTTAACATTTTGAGACCAAACTAGTGAACAGCGTGCTTACTAGCGGGGATATGTTGCCTCCTGCCTTTGAAGAAAGATGTTTTTAAACCACTGGAGGCTGATGCACTATTGGTGCTTTACTTACTGGTGTTTTGCACTGAAATTAAAGCATTAGAATATTGAGGATGTGTAGTACTCACAACACACTACTAAGCATATCTGAACCTTTCCTTAAAGCTAAGAAGGTATTTATTTACTGTAGCATAATTACCTCAATTTAGCTAGCTATCCCTTTGCAAAATCCTTGCAGAAACAAAAAGTGCTGTAATATTTTATCATTATTGTTAGATAGAGTTAGTTTATCTCACAGCAAGTCTGAAATATATTGTCCCCAAGGGTTTACCAGCAGGATAGCTGCATTATTTATCAGCAGTAAAACACATACCAATTTTTGCTATGAAGATGTATTTCTAGGACTGCAGGAAGAGTCACTCTGTATGCATGAGATATTACTAAGAAAAGCATACAGATAGATTTTGAGCAATAGTTTTCTGAAGCAAATAGTTTTCCATGACGCCATTGATATTTTAAATCTGGTTTAGATCATAGCAGTTTCTACATCTTCAGTCATGACTACAAACTTGTTTTTGTTGTGGGTGCCTAGGGAGTGATAGCCATGTACTCTGAGAAATGGGAAATTTGTATTGAGTATGTTGCCGACATCTCCCTCCTTTTCTTTTTTTAATTGAGCACTTCTGTTCCATCTCCTTCTCTGTGTAGAGAGTAGATTTCCAGAATGACTGGAAGCTCATAACGCTTTTCATAGGAGGAAATGACCTCTGCAATTCCTGCGAGAATCCAGTAAGTTCCCTGCAGCATGAACTGGGCCAGTCAAGCCATAAGGTCTTTTTGCATCGCAGGGGGTAAGAGGGAGGCACTCGGTGGGTGAGACCAAAACAGCATAGGTCTTAACTGTGCAGCTCTGGAATGTCACAGTACTGAGACCTTCAGGTTACTCAGCATAATGTTTTGATAACATTGGAGATGGCTTTAGAACACCTGTAAATCACATAATTGTTGTGACTTTGTTTTGCTGCTAACTAGGATAACTTTTTGTTGCATAGTCACTTTGCCTCCTGTAGATAAAATGCCAAGTGTTTTTACTCATCGTTCCGTTGTCACACTCCTAAGTCTTTCTTGGTTCTCTCTTAATATTTTCAGTGCTGTGGGAAAAGTTCTAAGCACAGCTCATGCTAATTCAGTTATGTGTAATGTAGCATGTATTATACATATATATAACATACAGTATCTAGCCTTTGCTATGTGTGATTGTAGAGGAGATGAAAGGCTGTGGCAGACTCCTCACATAGTGATGAGGGTTACCTACTCACAGGCAGCTGAGCACATGCTTGTCACCCGTCATGGTTAGTCTTGGATCAGGAAGAACAGCAAAGCAGCACAGTAAGATGGTTTTAAAACAAGGAAGGAGCAGATTAACCATTCCTACCTTCTGCTATCAACCCAAACACAAAGTGCCTGTTCACATGACTGGGGTGGGTGGCAAGGAGAGAGTGTGTGTGCATCCGAGGATCACAGTGATCTTCATGTGGCACAAGTACAAATAGTGCCAACCACAGCACTCTTGGTGACCTCTGACTTCGGAAATGGCTAAGGGATCTGAGCTGTCTGCTTCTATAGAGTAGGCAAGTGGGGCTCTCAGTGAACTTCTGCTTGAAATTAAAAGAGAGAGAAAAAAGGCTGAAAATAAGACAGGCATTTCTCGTAAGGAAATTTATGTGACTGTTGTAGTCCCACAAGTGAAACAAGAAATGTTGGATTACTTGAGACAATAAAATTAGAATGTTTAAACCATTAAAATGGAACAGGGAAATTTTGGCACTGAAAGACAAGTATATGAAGTGATTTCATTCCCAGCTAAACACTTAAGTTTTGCCATTTATTATTTGTGGCGGGCAAGGAGTATGTGGGAGACATGTTCTAATATTCCATACAGCAGAAATAAACTTGTACACAAACTGTTCTCTCCCATATATGGCCCCTGTTAATGAATTGTTAGCTGTGCTTTTAAGACCAGCCCAAGCAAGCCTGGGAATTGAGGATGTTGTGATGTCTGAAAATACCCTGTGAATTTTCACCCTCACTGGTATCCACTGGCTGCTAGATCTTTTCTTGCCAGTGAGATAGCTGTGATGGAAAGGAAGAAAAGCAGAGACAGGACCATTTTGCCTGTGATTCTGTTACTTTTGACCCAAGAGTTAGAAACATAAACACTACTGTGAGAGACTCCAGCTAGTCATTCTTCTCCCTGCCTGAGTAAACTAATAATAAAATTCAACCCTCTTGCTTTAACAGGTACACTATTCTCCTGAAAACTACACCTACAATCTACAAGTAGCTTTGGACTTACTTCACAAAGAGGTAAATCAAACTCTTCTAGTATGTGGGAGCAGGGATTTTGTTCTGTTTGCAAAGCAGTTGGTGATTATTGATTAAGAATTTATTACCTTGCTTTCATCTGCAGAGTACTACTGTATGCAGAGGTCTTTGCTCACAGGAAAATCTTTGTGAAAGGCAAAAAGGGCTGGAGAAGTTTTTTACCAAAGGAATAAGGATATTCTTGATTCTAGCTGATGTTCTGTGGACAAATAATATAAAAAATGTTATGACAAAGTGGAACAAACATTATTAATTGACTAGAAAATGCTTTGCTTGTTCTTTAAACTGCAAATAGGTATATTTTTGTGATCATTAGGAGAGAGATTCTGATATTTCACATAAAGAACGATGAGAATACTTGAAAAGTTAGCAGGTGTCTGGGTCTTGCTGAGACCTATGACAACTTGTCTGGACCTTTTTGAAGCCATTATTTTCAAGTGACCAGATATCAACATTTAGAATAGAACTAGGCAATGCAGGCAGGGGCTGTAATTTAGTATTGCATGTGTGGGGAATTAATTATTGAGAAAGTACTTTGAACACCTCTGTTATAAATAATACACGATGCTCGAATCAGCAGGCTTCTTCCAAGGTCTGCCGTGGCTGTGTAGGGACAAAAGCAGCCCTCTGTGCTCCAGGAGTTTGCTATGGATTTGTTTGTTCTCTTGGCAGGTTCCACGGGCATATGTGAACCTGGTGACGTTGTTTTCCATAGCAAGCCTCCGGGAGCTGCATGCATCAAAAAACAATCGCTGCCCAAAACTGCTTATGAGGTTTGCAGATGATTTATGTTACAGCTCTCATTGTTGTTCACAGAAGGCTGCAATGTTTTCTTGGGAAGTTTTTTCTTAAAGGGAAAAGGATCTAGTATTTCAGACTACCAAACATCTTTCTTTGTGCATGTGCATGTACCTGCATTTTGATTTCAACACAGCCTTTAGAAGAAGCTGTCTCTGTTGCTGGCTCTGTATATGAGCCCTGCTGCTATTGCTTCTTATGAAGGGGCCACTTTTGACTCTGCACTTACCCTGCAAGTGAGTTCAAGCCAGAGCAGAGAAAGCTCAGCTGGGCACTCTTTGGTGAAAACACAGAAGACACTAAGATACAAGGTTTTCTGGTTGCATGTACAGATTTACATTTCTGCACTTAAAACTCTCCCTCTTGCTTCTGCAATTTTCAGTCTCTGTAATCTCATTGCTGATTATTAGTTTTATCTCTAATTAATGTCTCAAGTAGATGTTTTGGATGCTTAATTTTGCCACCTGTTGCTTTATGGCTCAACAATCCTTTCCAGATCAGTGTTAGTCCACTACTGAGGTGGCAGGTCTGCACCCTGACTAGACTTTTGGTGACTCAGATAGGGTCCAGCATTGTCCCCTGAAACTGTTCCTGGCAGGACTTGCTTGTTTTCGGAAAAGCAAGTCTCTGCTTTTCTGGACAGATGGGGAGAATAACTTTGTCCCTCCTGTAAAACCAGTGGCTGCCTACATTCACAAGACAGAGATGTAACCTTCTTGCTGTGATTTAAGGGCTTCCTCATGGCTGTCAGTGGAAAATTGGTTTTGAAACTCGGAGTGGTGGAGCTCCCAATAGCCAGTTGTTTGTTTGTTTTAAACAAAGGTTACTGGCTAGGGTACTCAAGGCCCTAATTGTTGCACAAGGATAGTGAAGCCTTTAAGATCAGTTTATCTCACGATAGCTGTAATCTTTCCCCATCATTTCAGGTGCCATGCTGAATTCAACATTTGCCTGTCTGGCAGCAAGCCAAGTTTACAGGGCAATAAGCAGACCCTGTGTGGGACAATAAATGCCATTCTACTGAGTAGAAGAACCTGAAGGAAGATTTTGATCTTGAAAGTCTTCCCTTTTCTTTTTTTCTGAGAGTAGCAAACTACGTAAAGAGAAGATGTATCCCCTAATGTTGCCTAGCATATGTTTCTGAAACTTCTGAAAACACAATTTAGATTTGTATTGTTCTCATATAGATGTACTGTGGAAGCAAAAGCTTTTGTTAGTTGGCCTCCATTAAGACAAGTTTGGACATGGTAGGGATCTGTGTATGTTTCACATGTATCAACTGCATCTCTATAGGAGGTATTTCTCTAAGAGCTCTCAGGGATACTTTACTGTGGTCACACAGTCAGGATTTTCAAAAAGAGTCCTTTTTCTACTTTGGATTTCTCAAGTAGTGATAGGGCATGCCCAGGAAGATGGAACATCCCAAAAACATCCACGTGCTAGAAAGATTAAAACCTCCGAGGAGGGATAAAGGTGGCCAACATGAGTTCACAGAATCTTAAAATGTCTCGGGTTAGAATGGCTCTCTAAGGATGGAGAATTCTGCATCAGTCCTAGTGATTGTTTTGGTGCTCTACCAGCTTTGCTGTGGAACATACTATAACCTCTGACTCTCTCAACTGATTAGAATGAATTTATGCCAACTCCATCTTGAAGGACGCTTGCACAGTTCTGCTGAAACAATCCACGTTGCACAAGTGTACTTATGAAGAGTTTTTTGTGGTGGGTTGGCCCCAGGTGCCAGCCAAGCACTCCATAGAGCTGCTCGTTCACCCCACCCCAGTAACATGGGGAGAAAACAAGAATTGTGAACAAGAAAATTCATGGGTCAAAAGAAAGATCAAGAAGCCAGTTACCAAGTGTCATTGCAGGCATAGCAGACCTGATTTGGGGAACTTAATCGTATTTGTTGTCCATAAGCATGAACATTTAATTACTGATTAGGTAATTTCCCAGGTGTTGGGAAATGAACAAACAAAGAAGTTGAACAGTTAAAGCGCTTGTCCTCCCTCCTTCTCAGGTTCAACTTCTCTCCAAGCATCTCTCCCCCCACCCTTGTTACTGCTGCAGGGTACCCTTAGTCCCTTCAGTGAGGCTTGGCTTGGGGTCTGGATCTGGTATCTCTCTGCCACTCCTTCCTGCTCACTCTTGTCCTGTGCTCCAGCATGAGTTCTACAGTTATGTGCAACCACAGGCTGTGGTTCCTTCCAGGGGTGCCTGTTCTACCATGGAGCACTTCTTCTTGTTCCCAGAGTTGTTCTCTCCTCTCCCTCCCTGGTGTTTTCTGCCCTTTCTTAGGTAGGTTTTCACAGAGAGACCACCAGCTTGGCTGAGAGGCTCAGCTACACCTTGTGGTTTGTTTGCTGGAGCTGTGTCCAGAACAGGCAGCCCTGGCCGCTCCTCACAGAGATCATTCCTGCTGCTGAAACCTTGCCATGGGCACACAGTGTGGTTTTTGCTTGCATGGAAGCTTTTCCTCGCTTTCTGTTCATTAATTTATCCTTAATGAATGTGTTTCTGCTCAAGAATTGGGGCTATGAAGAAACTCAGGGGTGGGAGGTAATGCTCTCATTCAATGGCCTTTCAAAGAAATCCCTCTCAGAGCTTTTAATCCTCCAGCTTGTCAGCTGGGAATCAAGGGGGGAAAAGGAGGAGCAAATCTCAGTGCCGTGACCTTATCCCACAGGATTCTGTGCCCTTGTGTCATAAACCCTAAGGACAATTCCAATGAGTTAAAGAAGTTGATCTACTTTAACAGAAGGTATCAGGTAAGGCACACTGCATTTGTTAGAAGTTAATGTCAACCTTCTGTTGATCAAGGGACCACAGGTGGGCTACTTTGAAAGTAGGAGACAGTTTCCACTCATTCTAATGGCATATTTGTAGTTATGATTTTAAAAAGTAGGATCAGAATCTTTACAATTCTGTTTCACTAAACCAATGAAACAGATGAGAAGAGTAATTGTTACAGAGCTATAGAAAGTAGAGTCTGTAAGAGAGCCAGCAGTTTTTTGATCAGTTATGTTATTGAAAATCAGCTTAAGTCAAACAACATGGTAACTCAGGAACAAGTTTTCAGGCACAGCATGTCAGCCAAACCAAAAACACTTTGGTGGTTCTGGAAGGACATCTTTTTGACAGAAAACCCAGTCCCTGAGCAGGCTGCCAGTCCTTGTCAGTCAGGCAGTCATCCCCAGGCTGTCTTTCTGCAAAGAAGGCCAGGTTGAGTGTCTCAAAGAGGTGGCTGCATTGGCTGCCTGGCACAAGCTGAAAACCCTGGTCTGTCTGAGCTTCTGTGGGAGGGCAGGGCAGTCCCTGGGTGAGACATAAATGGATGGAACAGCCTGATGAGCTGAACAGAGAAGGAACAATGACAACTTTTCTTTGACTCCTTAGGAGAGAACCCGCCAGTTAGTGGAGAGTGGAAGGTATGACACGAAGGATGATTTCACAGTGGTTATGCAGCCATTTATGACTAATATGGAAATGCCAAAAACACAGGTAAAACTAACAAGAAAACCACACCTACATTAAATGCTGGTGCGATGTCACTGACTTGTCAAAATTGTTTTAGCAGTAAATGTAGCTAGCAGTTTCCTGACATAGTAATTAATTACTATATTCAGTTACCATCCAAAATTGCATAAAATTGCATAAAATGTTTATGGAATATGAGATACTGGGCAACAGGAATACAGACCTTGATTTGGGACACTGCAATTGGGCAGCCATGAAGTAGGTATTTTAGTTCAAAGTCTTCATCAGGAAGCACTTGCTCTACGTTCCCTATATATCATGTCCTTTTCAGTAGTTTGGTAAATGACCTTTGGTATGAAAACCCATATGTTTCAAAGCACTGTAATGTGTAAATCTCAAGGGAAATAAAGAACACAATTGATATCTGTGCCCAGGTATTCTGTACTCAGAGTCACAGAGGTTTGTATTCCTTATTACCTTGGGAACAGTACATTAAAGAGTTTTAAATGGCTTCTTAGTTACTAACTTTCCCTTGCCTGGTTTAATGCTGTTTGCCTCAGAGGCCTTTGGAGATACTTTGTTTAGAAGTCAGCTGGGTTATCTCACTGGGAGAGAGAAGACAGAATGCACAGCTTGTTGCGTATTTGCTGCCTCTGTGACAGCACCTGTCTTGTTTTCTAGGAGGGGTGGCCAGATGATTCATATTTTGCCCCAGATTGTTTCCACTTCAGCCAAAAGGCTCATTCCCAGACTGCACGTGCTTTGTGGAACAACATGGTAAGATTTGTAAAGGTTGTGTTGGTCTCTCCTCGTTCACTTCATCCTGCCCTTGGCAGCAAAACCTCCCCAGAGGTCTACTAGGTAGCCATATCTCTCCTGAATTGTGTTTACAAAAGAAAAGAGTGATCATATGAAGAAAGGTCACCTGAATTGTTAAACCAGTCATATCAAACCAGTAAATCTGGGGGTATGTTAAAGCTGGGTGTGTTAAGGCTGCGTCTCCCAAAAAGATGACTCCTGCCAGGCATGTTGATCAGCAGGCCACATTCCAGGTGTGTGGGAATTGGCCTCTTCAGCACACAAAGAAACAGTGCATGGAGGCAGCTGCCAGCACTGGTGCAGTGCCCTGCAGTTGTCTTGCTGTGCTGCAGAGGTGGTTTCCAGTGACTGGCAGCACAGCATCACCCAGTGCTTTCTGGTACTCATCTGCTTTTCCTCTGTGCATCCCTTTTTCCCACAGCTGGAGCCTGTAGGGGAGAAGACAGATAGTCAGCACATGGAAGATGAGATTGTCCTCAAATGTCCATCTGAGGTAAGTTACAGCTTGCACAGTGTTTATGTGGAGGTGCTGGGAGTGGCTGGGGGTGTGTGAGCCTTTACCAAGAGCCTGGAGCTCTGTCCCTGTGGGGGTGGTCTGCTCCTCCCCACACAGTTTGTGCCACTGCCACCAAGAGCAGCATGAGCGCTCATGCAGGAGATGATGGAGGGCAAGCGGCAGTAAACTTCCTCACAGCCACACATCACAGCTGGCCAGAACACAAGGGAAGGGTGTTTGGCCTACCTAACCAAGATCATCAAGTGTCCACGCTGAAGGGCAGAGCTTCAGTGGGAGGAAAGAGGGCAATGATGGTAGCAGTTGGCATAGCTCTGCAGGATTCACTGGGAATACCTTGCAGTGGGGCCACCAGCTTCTTGTGAGCCACACACAGCAGGGTCCTGAGGGTATTCTCTAACTTCTGTTATGAAAGTGCAACCCAGATCTACACTGTTGCTACATAGATTTTAAAGAGGCCTTTTATTTATTTATTTATTTATTTATTTTTAACCCCTTGGTTTTATTTGCTTTAAGCTGCTAATCATCTAAAGATACTTGAGAACCGAAGTTTGGGGAATGGAAATCCCCATGTGTTCCTCTGATGCTTTGCATTGATTCAGATTGCCTTGTTTTGTAGGCTGAGCCATTCCTGAGGACATACAAGAACAGTAATTACACATACCCTAACCAAACTCCAGTAAGTGTCAACATCACCATCCCACTGTTACTCTGCTGCATCTGTTCCTGTATGGTAACCAAATGAGTTATGTTCTGCAGCACAGGAGAAATCAGTCTTTGGCCAAAAGGGCCTGGGAGGCTGAGCACATGGCACAGAGCAGGGAATTACTCCTTGAGCTAGACAAAATGCATCAGAAAACACCTGTAAGAACACGTGCTCAAATAGCACTGTTATCAGTACAGGATGCTGCACTCTTCGGAGCAATACTGAATATGACTATTGAATTGAGCAACCAAGACCTGTCTAGTTAATTGCATGCTAAAGAGGCTCTGGTTTATCCACCTGGCCTCTGCTGGGAAGATCCTAGTTGCTACTGACTGTATTTGCTATCCAAATGCTGTTCCACTTTCTTTTTCTCTTTAGAATTATGGAAGCCAGCTGCCATGTGAGGACAGGTCTCCATCCTCCCCTCCTGCAACTTCAGGTAGCCTTGCCTGTTTTATGTTAAGAGGTTGAATTGCCTTCAGCTGTCCTTCAAGATGAATGCTAATTTTTTTGCTGAAATGGTTGCTGGACTGTGAAAAACATTGCTTAGCACGTCATGTTTTTCAGCAGATGCTTAACAGATATAATGCCACACTGTCACGCAAGGTAGCATTCTGACTAAGTAGCTTCACTGAACTCCCTGCCAGTGGAGAACTTCAAAATAACTTGTGATAAAATCCAAATTTGAGTGCTGACATAGCTTATAAGCTATTCCACCTAAATGTCATGGAAAGAAACTGGAAAGAAATACAGCTTCATTCATGTTAGTCTGGAATTCAGCAGTATTCCATTTTTCAAATAACTTCATGTTGTCTTTTCCTTAGTCTTTTTAACTCTTTGATGTGCTATTCCTGCTTTGTGTGATTCTGCATTGTTTTACCTTCACTTTGCAGCTGGGTATTGTTTGCCACTGATTGTTACTTGCTCCTCGCTCTTCTGTCCTTTCAGTAGCAATGTTAACCATTGAAATACTGAACAATATGCATATGTTGGTGCTACAATCACAGGAGATGAGCTGGAAAGAACTTCTGATTTATCACTTGGGTATTGCAAAAACAATGTGACAGAGCATTACAATGCACAATGACATATTTCACATACACAGTAGAGAAAAAAAATAGCTATTTCCTAACCAGGTCCAACAGTATCTCTTTCCTTTGCAGTGCATTCCCTAAAGCCGGCTGATGTGAAAATTGTAGCAGCCCTTGGGGATTCTTTGACGGTAAGAAGATGGTGTTTTTACTGTTCTCTTGGTAAAACTACAAACATGTGCCTGCTCCAGTGGAGGGGAAACAGATATTGTACCCAGAAGCAAAGATCTGTTCATTCATGGATGATAATAGATCTAGCAGCTAGATTAAGAAAGAAGGTGTCAGTCTTCCAGCACTCCATTCCCCCTACGCACATATTCACATGCTGTTGAACTCAGGCAAAAACACAGGCAAATCCTTTAAAGAGGTGCCTAGGTAGATTGCTGAATTGGAGGTGGAAGAGATCAGATGCTGTTGAAATAAATGGGACATAGCACAAGGCTTAGGTTACTGTGCTTTTCAAAGTTTTTTTCTGAATAGGAATGGACTGATGAGCCTGTTCTTCAGCCTCAGTTCTTTCACGAACAGAATGCAACTTAGTAGTGTTGGATAATAGCATTTTAATCATTTTAGTATTAATGAGATAAGGAAGTATGGGATGAGAGCCCTCTGACTCAATGCATTTCAGAAGATATTCAATCATTTCATTGTGCCTGTTCTAACTCTTAACTGAGTTCTTGATCACGATACAGTTCTTGCTGATGATGATGATGTTTGGTAGTCAAAAAGGAATATATTTCAAAATCCAGGCATCCTATATTCCAGTTGTGCCCTTCTGCCTTATGTTTTCATGCTGGTCAAAGACTGAAATTCTACACCCAGGTCAAAGGAAACACTGGACAGAAAGATGTAACTGGAACATAGGTTTCTCTGAATCTGAGCCGTAACAACAAACACATTGTGTGTACAAACCGTGAGCCCTTTACAACTCTCTGGCAGACATTTACAACTCCTACGCACAGGAGGCTACTGAAATAAATAGAAGCATTTTGATGTAAACCTGCAGTATTAACAAATGAAAGATATCTTGTATATAGTTGTGGTTGCTGTATTGTAATATCTAAGGCCCTGCAGGTGTTTCTGCTTCTAAGTATAGTCTGTAGGAACTGGGAATAAAATCTGCTTTCATAGAACATGCAGTGGTGTATTGCTGTCTCAGAGCTGCACTTGACCTGTGCACAGTTATTCTGAAAACCAATCTTCTGTTATTTCAATAAAGCTTATACATGGAAGAAAATGTAGTATTGTGGTTTAATCTAAGGTTGCAGCAAATAGTTTGCCTAATCTTGTACTGTACTGAAGTACTAACCTGCATCTAGATTTAGAATGAAGATATACAATCACAGCTGTCAGGAACTCTGCTTCTGAATTTTAGAGCTGTTTTAGAAGGGGTGTAGTTGCTAGCTTGCCTGTTTCTTCAGGGTAAGTGTAGAGAGTGCTTCCTCCTTGCTCCAGTTCTGCCATAAGTCTTTCAATTTAGCACAATGGTTTTCAAACTGGTATATATGAATTATGGTGCTTCTTTCTGATACATGTTTATTTTCTTTGCTGAGTTCATGTAGTATTTCATATCATTAGCCAGAAAGTTTTGTTTGTTTAATTGAGATGTTTTCATCACTGTTGAGTAATGCAGCCATAAAAGAGTTATTTAGCTCATCTAGACCCACATCTTTGTTCCACCATACATTTTGTGTGTCATATATACAATATGATGCTTGTAAATAATCATGAAAGGTGTTGTTGTGTTCTTCAGGGGAAAGGTTTGGGAAAAGACAGATGCCTTTTAAAGCTTTGGAAGACATCCACTCAATTAAAAAGTAAATAAAACAACTATGTAATTCTGTTTAAATTAGTGAACTGTATTTGTTTATGTATTTGCATTACAAGTTACTATTGCATTAGTAATTGTGCTTTAATTTCATTTGGTTAATGAAAAATAACGTCCAGGCTGGTTCAGGAATTGCCTCAGACACCCTCCAGGATGTGACCACTCAATACCGGGGACTATCTTGGAGGTAAGTCTTCAGCCAGGGTGATGAAGAGATGTGTTTTGGGTCATTCAGCTGTCAGGAAGTTGAAAAAAAGGTTACTTCTCAGGCTAGCATTTCTTGAAGGTGTATCAAAATCCAGCATTTGTCATAAGGGTAGCTTGACAGAAAGCATTTTTAGCAGTGGATTTTAAGCAAGCTTTTTGATCTCTCTCATGCTTTCATTTTTGGCTGCCTGCAACTGTTTGTATTTTTATGTTGGGATGTCAGGTTGGAAATCTACAAAACAAGTCAGAACTGGTTGGTTTTAGGATTTCTCAGTTTTCTATTTCTTTTTGTAGTGTCATGGAAAATAGTTTGTTTGGCCAGAGAACTTTTGCCACATATAGCAACACACAGTCATAAAAGATTAAATTTTTTTGCTGTTGTGATGTAGCTCTATAATATCGACTGAAGCAGTTCTTTGCTGTACTAATACCTCTGTGTAAGCTGGAGTGTGGTCTCAGTGTGTCCTGTCAACACAAAAGCTGGAGAAATATATCCCTGTGCAGAAAACAGGAGGAGTGAGGAGCTACTGCTGAAGTTCTCTTGTCCTTCAAGGGCTGTCTGTGTTTGGTGTTGCCTTAGAGTGGCTTCATGAGGCTGGAATGGGCCTCAAAGTTCACCTTCTAATCTGCAGTACTTAAGGCTTGATCATTTGAGTATGAAGCTATGTCAGGCATTCTTCTGCCACTTGATAAATGATCGGCTATACCCCTATACATCTGCAAGAGCGTGAAATCTTTCTGACAAGCATCTTCACCACTGAACCCTCAGCTGTTTCCCCCAATAGCACTTCCTCTTCTGTCCTCTCCATGGATTATGATAGAATGATAGTTATCAAATTAATAACCCTTTGCTTTTCCCCATGATGTGTGGCAGGTTTTCACTTTGTTTATTGTCTGTGTCCAGATAAGAGATGAGTAACTGGGATGTTTCTTTCTCGTTTTAGTATTGGAGGAGATGAGTCGTTGGAGAACGTGACAACTTTACCTAGTAAGTAAATGCTTTGCTAGATATAAATGGCAAGGTTGAGGAGATGGAATGGACTCATTTCTCATAGATTTATAGAGAGCTTTTAAGTATCTCAAAGCTGCTTAATGTAATTAACATGAATTGCCTTTAAAAGAAACAGCATCCTATGATTAAAAATAAAAAGTTGCCTTCAATCAGTGAAGCTGAGAACAGACAGAAATTCCCTTATTTTCTTTTCCCTCTCTCTTTTCAACTCTTTGGTGAATATTATTTGGATTTCTAAAAAACCTTGCTATGTCGGTGCTCACGATGAACTTAACATTTGCTTTTAATGAATATTTCATCACAATTTTTCCAAAAGAAATATTTGCATAGAGTAGGCCTCTTTGGTAAATAAAGGTGCCTACTCATACATGTAACCTGAAGGGAATAATTTTAACTTTCTCTTGACTGAAACCTGCAACTTTACATAGCTCAGTCTATAGTTAAGGTAAAGCCACTTGAGTTGCCGTTTGGATCAGCTGAAATAACAAACTTTCATTTGAAGAGCGCCAGTAAACTGTTCTTTTGTGTGTTGACCATTATGTTTAGCAGAATGTAACAGGAATATAATTAGAATAAGCAATTAATTGATTCATTGAGTCCTATTACATTTGATAAAGCCCTCATTAAAATGCGTTTAAGCTGAGTCTTTGAGATTGAAGTAGATTTTTTAGTTTACAATGTGGCCGTGTTCACTCAACTGCCTTTTGGAAACTACTATGGAGAACATGGTGGAACTTCATCAGAGCCATGCCTCTGAGGCTTTGTTCTTCACATTTGGCAGTAGTATGAGACTTTGCACAGCAGCAGACCCAGAATGCTTTAGCTGAAAACCAGCTCTGGCTGGGCTGAAGGACCCTTCACATTCGCTTCACAAAGTCAACATCTTATGACTAAGAATTTTATTTTAGACTTTAACCACTACAACATGAGAGAGAACTGCACACAGTAGTCCTCAGTTCTGCTCATCTTATCTGCTGGTGCCAGTGCAGGGCACTGCAAGCACACTGCTGTCTGAGCCACTGCAGCTGGTGGCCCTTCTCCCCAGGGCTTGGTGAATCCATCTAGTTGGCCAGCAGCAGCTGTGCTGTCAGAGCAAAACTCAGCCAGTGCTGGTGTGTTCAAGTCCCTGTAGGCAGGGAGCAGCTGGAGCCTTTATGCCTTCATTGCCACCTTTGTTTTTCAGACATCTTTCGAGAGTTCAATGTTACGATCATGGGCTACTCAACTGGTACCGGGAGCGAGAATGATTCCAATGCGTTCCTTAACCAGGCTGTTCCTGGAGCACAGGCTGAGTATGTAGCTTTTTGTTTCACATTTGTAGGTGATGGATGTTTCATCTAATTGCCTTTCAACTGTCTCATGTGCTGTCACAACTTGCTCTGAAGAGCAAGCAGAACCAGTTGAGTTAGAGTGGAAATTGGCTCAAAACATGTTAAACGTACGGGTTTATTTCACAGCTGAACTTTCAAATGAAACTAACAGTCCTCCTTAGGAAATCCACAAACAAGAAACTGGCAGAAACAGTTTGGAGGTTTCTACTCTTCCTGTTCAACATCTATTCGTTTATCTATTTATCAGTCAATAAATCTCTGAGAATGAGAATGTTTTTAGAAATTGGACATGTAATGAATCGATAAAGAGAAACTAGGAGTAAAACAGGATGAAGTCTTACATAATTCTGGCTTCGGGTTTCTGGATAAGCAAGCAGAAGAGGACAGGAGAGAGATGGGGAAAAAAGCAGTCTGGAATCTTAAGAAAAGAGAATTACTAGTGGTCATACATGGGTTTTGGTGCATTGCAGACCTGATGCAGATGGAGCCAGTTCTGCCAACATAATAGGGATTGTAATGTCTTGCAATCACCTGAATTTGGCTCTTTGCTTTCAGTCACACCTGGGAAGCTGCATGAGTTGAGTTTTGCTATATTGCTTATCCTAGAAATCCCTGGATAGTTATTCAAAGTCAGTGCTGTTTAATTAACAAAACAGATGGCTGCTTGAATTCAGACATAGTTTGGACACAGAATCTGGCAGACCATGCCTGGATTTGACATTGTGAATTGCTATTACCCAGACCTTAATTTGTTTGTTTAAAGAAAAATTCATCTTGCTTCCCAAAGGAGTCCTGGAAGTGAAGTTCAGAAGCCAAGAGAGGTGTTTGTGTTTGCTGTATCTAAGCAAAGATTATTAGGATTTGTCAGGTTTTTTTATTGCTCTCCTGTAGGCCTTGTGTAACTTCTGACTCATTCTGGTAATCTCAGTAAATACTTGGATTTCCTGACAGAAATAGGGTGCTAGGTCCCCTGCTATATCCTACAGCCCCTACAGAACTGAAAGACATTTTTTTACCTGGTGATGAATGTAACTGTGTATGTCAGTGAACTGTGTATCAACCATCAAGGAGAATTTATCAACATACTGTATGCAGCATTTATCCAGATTACCTCTAGCTTTTGCTTGTTGCATGAAACAATGAGAGAGGTGCCTGTCTGGTATTCTTTATCAGCTAAATCCTAAAAAAAGGGTTTTTGGTTTGGTGGGAGGACTGGAAGTCCTGAATCACTATTATGATTTAAGGCAGCTTGTATCAGCAACTGAGGCATTGCTATTAAATAGCTATTTGTTAGCTGTTTGAAATAAGTTGGTGGATGCTAGTCTAATGAAAATTGCCTACTTCATCTATACCAATTAGTTTTCTCTCTTCCCCTGCAAGTGACTGGGCAGGATAAACATGATGAAATTGAGCTATCTTTGTTTTGTAACCCTGTTTTGTAAACATTCAGTAAGGAGACACAGACAACAGTCATGCCAGATTTCTGCTTGTCTTCTGTTGTTTCTCTGTCTCATAACTCTCTGCAGAAAGTTGTGCAAAATAAAGTCCTGTAAAATGCTGTCCCTGAGCTCTGAGATACTTATTTTGGGGTTCTGTTCTATAATGTTTTGGCTCTTGAGGTACCTGAGAAGATGAATTCATCCTAGTCGAGTGCTGAAATGTATTGCAACATAACGAAACATTTCTCCCGCTTTTAGTAATTTGACCCTGGAATGATGATGCAATCCAGCATTTATTCTTCATCAACCAAAGCCATCCATTTTCCAGTGATTCACAGGGCAAAAAAAGTCCACCAGCCAATGTTGGTGTTTAAGAATTAGTACCTGGCCTGTCTTGCTCTATGGTGCTAATCTGGAAAGTGCTGGGACATTTCTGAAATCAGATAATTTTGCAGCTGTACCAGCTTATAGAAACCAGATGTAAGGGTTTCTTAAAATTAAATCCATGGCTGCTTGGAAGAGCTCTTTATTGAACTACAGGAAAATGCTGTATGAGACCTGCATTACTACAAAGTGTTCCTAAGCCTATCTGCATTCATTGCCAAAGTGCTTAAGTACATGGTAGAGTTAAGGATAGACCTTAACAATGTTGCTGACGCAGAGCCTGGCTGAGGTCTCTGATTTCATGTGGAAAAAAAAAAGGAGGTTAAGAATTTAAGAGTGAGAGGAGAAAACAGGTGACAGGAATTGTGAATATCTCTATTTCTAAATAGCAAACTGTTTCCATTGGTCAAGATCTACATTTGGTTGAAACTGCAGTTCAAGGATGGATGATTGCTGGCACTACTTCTTTCAAGATGTTATTGGATCTTGCTGACTGCATTGGCTCAGGAGGCATCAGCACCTCACTGACTGTATGAGAAATCAAATATGTTGTGCACTGTCAGATCAATAAGTAGTGTTTTCCTCTGTGTCAATATTGAAGATGATGTCCTTAGCTTAGGGGTTTCCGCAGTAAGAGCAGAAGGAAATTGTGACCACTTGTGGCTTGGGATAGCTTTGGGATATAACTAAGTAGGTTATGACATTGGACAAGGGTAATGGTGATAAGAACTACTACATGTACACAGTGTCTGTGTGACAAGTGGATGTGACAAGGCTCATTCCTTAGCAGATGCTCGCATGCCAGTGTGACATCAATATTCAGCTGGACAAGGGTGGTGAGAGACCTCTCTTTTTCCTACAGTAAACAAAGCATTGCAAGGGGGAGCTAAACTCTGGTTGCCATACAAAGCAAGTGTCATGCTTATTAATGTCAGCTGACATGCTCCCAGAAATGAGACAGCCAGTGTCTTTAACAAGAGCCTGGGGGCTGAGGCAGCTCATTCCAAACCACAGACCTGCCTGGAAGGTAAACACTTTCTGACCCCCTTCTCTTCTCCTCTTCTTCCCTTCCCTATGCATATTGGAAGACCTACCTGTCAGGGCAGTCAAACAAAGCTGAAGCATTCAGCCTCGGTAACTCAAAACTCATTGCACTTTAGATATCTATCTATCTGTCTATCTTATCTGTCTTATCGATCTGTGTATACATATATATATATATATATATATATGTACAGAAAAAAAGGGAATGAGAGTGTTCACCTGGCTGTTGGAAAACAGCAAGGCTGTCTTCTTAATTTGTCTGAATAAACTTGAGGTTTTTGATTGATTTTTAATTACCTTGGAGAAGTTGTGTGCACAGAGCTGTTTCACACAGTGTACTGATTCTGGGTGCAGGCTACAAAAATGGGCAGGGTGTGCACAATGAGCTCTGAAACCTATGTTTTTCAGGGACATGTTGCTCAAGAGGTCAGCTAAGTATTGGGACTGGGGATTTCCTTGTTTTGGTCTGCAAGGAATAGGTTGATTGTGGCCTAGTTGTACAGAGGCCCTCTGCTTACAGCTGTTGCTGTTTCTGGCTTTTCAGCTGTTTTAGGTGCTAAGCACTGTAATAGAAGCTGAACTTATAGTTCCAGATTAATTACTGAACTTGAGTAAAATCTGTATGCAAATTTGATTGAGGTCTCTTTTTATTACCAAGTAATAAAAATTACAAGTGAACCTGTAATTTGATCACAGCAACGTGAGTATTGTACCGTGTCCTCACTCAACCCTTCTGATATCTGACAACTTGATTTAAGATGTCTGAAGTGTGGTAATGTTGGTGTTTCTTTCACTCACTAGTTCTCCTCCTTTCCAGGCACTTGCCAGCCCAAGCAAGAAGTCTTGTGAGTCTTATGAAAACTGATCAGGTAAGTTGTCTGGGACTCCTTTAAACTTACAGCATGAATAGAAACAGGTGTTGCTTTGCACAACAGACCCACCTGCAATGACACCAGGTGCATACCACAAAGTTAGAGAAATTCAGACTCATTATTTTCTTCTTTATTGCACAGAGAATTGACTTCAGTGCCGACTGGAAGCTCATAACCGTGCAAATTGGAGCCAACGATCTGTGCAACTATTGCAAAGACCCTGTGAGTAGTGGAACTGGTTATCTGAAACTGTGATGTCAGCGTAGAAACACCTCAAAAGAAATCATAAAGCCTTCACAGAGAGAACATGAGTTATATATGGGCTGCTGTATGTTTTGACACGGGTTGTTGCTGGCAATACCCTGATATAAAAAGTTACCAGCAACAGAGTAAGATGGTTTTGTTTTCTCTGGCTTACTCCAGGATAAGAACCACTGCTTTGGCCACTGTTTTTTGACTGTAAGCAAAAAATGGAAGGGAAGAAATGCCTCACTCCTCTGATGTGGTAACTGCTTTGCTGCTAGCTTGGCCTGTTTAGACATCCAAGAACAGTAGTGGTAGTTCAAAGCGATGCAACCCTTCAATTGTCATCACCCCATAACTCACAGTAGGGAGGTGCTAGGAACTGGTGAGGTGTATATGTGAGGGAGGTTGCTGCAGTGCTCAGTCTTATTTGAATGTTATGCTTCTCTGCATTGTGGAGAAGCCTTTAGGGCTGCCATAAGGAAATCATGGGTGTTGAGTAGGCAGGCGGCAGGGAGAGGCCACCTTTCACTGCCAGCTCTCACTCTCTTGCCTTTAATATGCTCACTTCTTATGAGCATTTTCAATTCTCCTGCAACCCCTCATGCTTGAGAAATGTGCTGCTTCTGCAGGAGCCTTGCTAGGCATCTTTCCTACTGCTGCCAAGTTTTATAGCCTTATTTATAGCTATGACCTTGACTAGCAATGATTTCACATAATTTTATGAGAGCTTATCAGCTGGCTGTGAGCATGCTTATGGCCTCTTGGTTTATGCTGTTCAGCATGCATTCAGATTGGGTTCCTTCCTGCATTTTTACATGAAGGGCCCAGTGGATTTGGGTTAAATATGCTGCTACTCAACAAGGTTTATTTTAAATCCAAAATTTCACCAAACCTCCCTGTGTTTTGGATTAATTGCTATGTTTAAAATCCCCGGTCTCTAGAAAGAAGCAAGAGCATTCTACTGACCACAGTGTTGTAGGGCAGAAAAGGAAGTGAATTAATGTGATTCTCCAGCCTCCCAACCTAAATTCTTTGTGTCTCCATTTGACAGTAATCTCTTCCGTTTCTATCAGGATCACTACTCAGCTGGGAATTACATCAAAAGGATTCAAGAAACTCTTGATATTCTGCACAAGGAGGCAAGTACTGTGAAATTATCCCAGCATTCTAGCTCACACTGAAACATGACTGACTGATGCTAGCTCTTCTGTTTGTTTGATTTTGTGGGGTTTTTTTGCATTCTGGTACCAAACATATGCTGTTGACTTCTACAAAAAACATTTTCTTTTGTCTTGTCTATCTGCAAGATAGTGAGATGCAGTCTAAAGTGACAGTAACATTGAGTTATGGTGTGGGAAAAGAATGAAAAGCTGAGTTGGGGGAGTTTGGTGAAAGATTTGTTGTTTTTTCCTTCTTTTTAATTTTTTTTTATCCTTCCAATGGTGGAGAAAGAGAAGGGGTGTCAAATGGCTGGACTTCGGGGTAAATAAATGCATTATGGGCTGTGTAACCAGTTTCTTCTAAGCCAAAGTCTGACTTACCTTTCAGGTTCCAAAAGCCCTAGTGAGTCTGGTTGATGTGGCAGACATCCTCCCTCTGAGACAGCTATTTGTAGACCCTCCAGTTCAGTGCCCCACTTACTTGGCAGAGTAAGGCTTGTTTGACTTCCTTTTGTCATGTTTGTGTTCTTATTCCATGCTTCTCTCATAATTTGAACTGATGTTTAAAGGTAGCAGCACAGTCCTGTGGACTTCCCATGCAGTGCTGACATCACCCTGCCTGATGGCATTTCCTTCTCTTGGCTTTGACCTGTGTTCCATATCTAGAACTGTACGTAATGTACACCTCAAAGTCTAGGGTTAAAGTTACTGATACGGGGTTCTTCAAGATGGGGTTGAAGTGCACAAACATTTAGACTTGCAGGCCTTTTTTTGCAGGAACATGGTGTATTTGAGGAGTAGACAGATTTCCCCTGTTTCGGAGGCTTTAGTGTAGTGGGTAATTTGCATTCTTTGCTGACCTTTCAGACAGAGACAAATTCTCTGTCTTGGGAATGCCAAAGGAATTGTTGATTGGAAAGGTATCAGCTCAGAAGTAAAACAGGCAGTACATTTCAAAGACCTGTTTGCTAGTTCCCCAGGGAGTCTGGTGTGCACCTCTGTCAGTCTGCAGGGCCTTTGGGTGCCAGAGTGTAATTGATGAAACAAACTACCCTCTGTGCACTGTGCACTACTTTGATGTATCTGGGTGTGAAAACAAAATTACTTAAAGTAGTATTGTTCATGTGAGGCAGAAAATATGACTAAAGTTTGCAATTACAATAGCAAGGACAGTAAGATATTTTCACAAAAACGATTGTACAGATTCCCTTATTACATCCATGTCATGAGGGCATTGGATGACAAAGGGTGGCATGTGCATTATCAGACATTTAACTCTCTCTATTCCTGTTTTCTCCTCTAACCTCTCCCACAGTTATCTGTGTAGCTGTGTTCTCACAGGAGAAGAAAACTCAGAAAATTTAACAATGGTGAGGGACGCCATCAAAGCTTACCAGGTATGACTATTAAGAGTGGTACAGTTACTTTATTTCCAGCAGAGGTGAGCTCTTGATTACCAAGCAACATATCATATCCATATTTTACCCAAACTATGAACTCAGAAGGAGCTAATTTGATGATATCCAAACCTATCACGTGACCAAAACTAGCAGCAGAGCTCTTCAGAAAAATTATGTTTCCTAGTAGAGGTTAATCGGTGGGAATTTAGTCACCAAAACCCGGTCCTTGACAAACAGTTTCAGTATTGTGTTCCAGCCTTCTCAGTCCCTTTGCAGCATCTCAGCCCTCTTTTGCCAATGTCTGTGGCTATTTAAGTTCCCAAGAAAATATTCCTTTTCATTCCAGTGCTTTCAGAAAACCCAAACAAAGAAAATAGTTATGATTCAGAGATGTTGTTGAAGTATTACTGGTGGTTTTCTTGTTACTTGCAGCTTGGCATTCAGAGGCTGATAGAGTCTGGCAGATATGACACTCATGAAAATTTCACAGTGGTCATCCAGCCTTTCCTCCAAAATCTGGAGACTCCTCTTGATCAGGTATGATCTAAAGGTGGTTTCTGCATTTAAAGGACTAAGGATGGGTATCTTACCTATGGAGACTATGTTCAAAATAGTTTCACTTTGTTCTGTGCTTTTTGTATGAGAAGTTGCTGCTTTTTGGTGTAGTACAACAGATTTCTTCATACAGTGAACAGTTCTTAGTTTTACGTATTTTTCTGTTGATATCAATTACTGTTTTGGAAAATGAGTCAAAACCTGATGTAAGTGGTTTGTTTGTGTATGTTCTTTAAAGTACATAAATATTTTTCTTCCTGAAAACACAACATGATTAATAAAAGACCAAGTTATTAAGTTACACTTCTTAAAGCTACATAGCTGCATTGCTCAGTGGAGACTATGGCATCAGCTCCCCTTTATGCTACATAACTCATTTTTCTGTGTCTGACAGAAAGGGAATGATCTTGTGGAAGATCATTACCTATGATCTTGTGGAAGTAGTTTTATGGAGTTCATATGTATATGTTGATGTATATTTCAGTTCCTTGAATGGCAAATTCCAGTAAGCTGCAAATCTAGGAAAAGACTCAAACTTTCCCTAAAGTTGAAACTATTTTCATATGTACCTGGAGCTAAGAGGAGATGGAGCAAAATATTGAGCAGGGATTGCTCTGGCATAATTGAACTGGACTGATTCTGAAAAAAATATTCCCAATAGCTGGTGAAAGTTTGAAAAGTCAAGAGGCTGCTATAGACGAATTCGGAAAACTGGCTGAAAGGTTCATAGGCCTTTTGTTTTGTTTGTTTGTGTGTGTGTGAAGCTGGTGCCCATGAAAAGTCATCCCTAGGGATTTTGGTATTGAGGGCAGGGAACACAGAAATAAAAACAGAAGAAGCAAAATATTTCTGAACTTTTTATTTGTAGTCTCACAAGCATTAGTTCAGATTTTAAGAAGTTCAGGATGCTCTTTTAATTTTTTGTCTCACACAACATTCAGATGTTCTTGCACTGAAAACTCTGTCTCTAACCATTGTCGTTGTAGGACACGAAAAAAGGATGAGAGACTAAATATTTCAGAAGGCAAAGAGCATAGAAAAAAAGCTTTGTTGTCTCATTCTTACAACCTTTTTATAAGGTGTTCTG